>JBBPBX010009188.1:4825-22587 GCA_038048925.1 Garcialebias charrua | reverse complement strand
TGATTCACAAATAGGTACACGTCAACACATAGCTATATGTCAACATGTTGAACAACATTCTTCCAGATGTAGTGGAAAACAACTGCACTATTTCCACAGCCAGTTTGCTCCAGGGTATGTTGCCGGTCGAACAGGATTCCTGCACACAAACTAATCACAGGCATTAGTGAAAATAAGAACACATGTTGTCTACTTTTAAGAGGGATTAGTTTAAACAATATAAATGTGATAATATGTATTTACAATAAACCCAACAGTCTCCCTTATCGAAGGATACAGGGCGCAGTGCGTATTGTTGCTGCAAGCGAACAGATCTACGTCGGCCATCCCGTATCGTGCCCAGACCTGGTCCACGATACGTGGGTTCAGCCACCACTCCGAGGGGAGGAGGGGGCCCCCAGGAGAGGGCATCTGCCCCGTGGTTCAGCTCGCCCGGGATGTGGTTCGCCCTCAGCGACAAGATCCGGGAGCTGCACCATGTGAGCAGTTTGTGTGTCAACCTGAGGAGGGGCTGGGACCTTGTCCCACCTTCCCTGTTGATGTAAGACCTTGTGGTCCTGTTGTCTGGTTTTATCAGGGCATGTTGTTGTGCAACTAGCCCCTTCCTGTAAAAGTATTTCAGAGACAAAAACATTGCTCTGAGTTCCAGGAAGTTTGTGTGGAGCTTTGCCTCCTGCTGTTTCTAGACCCCTTGGGCATGCTGGTTTCTGCAGAGACCTCCTCATCCAGTTTTTGACGTGTTTGTGGTGACCAGGACTCGTGACAACACTCTCCCTAGCGTGACACCTTTGTTGAACACTGTGGGAGCTTTTCCTGGCTCCAGAGCCCTCATGTACTCTGGGCCAATCAGTATCCTTCTCGTCCGTCGAGGGGTGGGGGGCAGGTTGCATTTGTTTGTTGATCCATATCTGCAGAGGGCGCATTCTTAATAAGGCCCGGGGCACATAGACAATAGCTGCTGCCAACAGGCCCAAGAGATGCTGGCACAGCTTGAGAGGCACTCTCTGGCCTAGCTGAAAACATGCTAGGCAGAGGTGGAGGGATGAAACCCGTGCCTCTGAGAGCCTTGCCCTGTACAGTGTGGAGTTGAGCTGTACTCCCAGAAATATGGTAATCTGGGATGGGGTCAGGTTGCTTTTTTGCCATGTTTATAACGAAACCTAGAGCTTCCAGGTGAGACATCACCCTCTCTGGGTGCTGCTGTGCCTGGACTCTGTCGTGTCCAGGAATGAGCAGATCATCTAAATAATTCAGAACTCTGACCCCTCGACCCCTCAGCGGGGTCAGGGCCGCGTCCAAGCATTTTGTGAATGCCCGGGGGGCGGTTTTCAGGCCATTGCCAAAAACTCGGACACGGTGCCCCTGAAGGCAGAGCGGAGATATTTTCTGTGGCAGGGCACGATGCTCATGTGGAAGAAAGCGTCTTTCAGATCCACCGTGCAGATGTAATCTCTCGGTTGAACCGAGCAGATGACTTGTCTGAGTGTCAACACCCTGAATTTGTACGTTTTTATTCTTCTGTTCAGACCCCGGATGTCCAAGATGGGCCTCAAGCCCTGTTCCCGTTTTGGGACCAGGAAGTACTCGCTGTAATGGCCCTTTTTTAACATTGTGAGCGGGGACCACTCTGATCACTCCTTTCTACATCATAGTCGAGATCTCCTCTCTCCAAACATGAGCACGGTCTGGGCTGATGGAGTACGACAGCACCCCCGTGAAGGGAGGTGGTTGCTTGTAGAACTGCAGCCGGAGACCTAGGGTGACAGTGGACATAACCCACGTGCTTGGTTTGCATGTGTACTGGGTCCTTTGATGGACAGAGTTTTATTAGAAGGGGGGTTGGCCGCCTGTGTGAGACGGCTCCTTGCATTCTATATTAACACTGGTTGCATTAAGAAATTGTGGGGGTTTTCCCATTAATGCTGAGTGGTGGCACAGAACAGCTTGAGTAGTCTGAGACTTTATTGTCGTGTGTGGATGGCAATTTCTCTTTATTACACAAGCGTTTGAGTGTTCTTGTGTGTTTAAATGTTCTGAACCAGTTAGTCTGTGCTCCTCTAACACAGGTACTGGTGGTAAAAGTTCTGTGTTTTCTCTTCCTCTGTGAGTGAAAACGCCTGTAATGGTGCAGGGACAGCTCAAGGTCATGCAGGCCTCTGCATTCCCTCCGCACCGCAGGAGAAGTACTGGGTTGACCCGTGACTTCTGCACAGAGACGCTAAAACACTATGTGGTTTTAATAGTGCTCCAAAACAACATTTTGTTTTTATCGTACAAACAGGGGAACATGCTTTGTGTTTTAACGAACATCTTTGTCCCTTCCACCATGGTCTCTTGGACCCCGGGGAGGTTTGAATACTGTATGTGTGGCTTTCCTTTCCCATGGGTGGAAAAGCCATCATCAGTGAGGATGTTGGTCGCCAGTGTCACCGCGTGACAACCGGTTCAGTCCTGCTCTTTCCCAGAGCGACTGTCCGATGCACCCGAAGGGCGGGCAGTGAAGTCTGCCGTCCTGTGGACCTCATCCAGTGGCTTTGCCGTCTTTTCCCCTTTGTTGGTAGCCCCCTGCAGTTCCTGCAGCTTTTCTGCCTGGTGGGCCTGCAACATCGAGGCCGTGCAGGCCGCGGGGAACTGAGCACGCTAGATCCTTTCCAGTTGCACTGCTGATGACATGATTTTGCTGAGTAGGCCTTGGTGGCTGAAGTTCTGGATGTGAGACAGACCCGTCAGCTCCCTGCCCTCCCAGTCCGGGACTGGGAAAGGGAAGGAAGCGGTGACCGCCCTAGGTGCTGACCCTGACCGCGTTAACCCAGTTAAAAAAACCTGGGGACACCGGCGTGTCGTGCCTCACCGAGGCCGTTGCCTCGGGAGGAATAGCTACCCGCCAACCTTGACTCTTGATGTCCCGGTGGGGGTGTAGGTCTTGGCACCTGAGAGACTCAGCCGTCCTGCGGCACAGGTCAGGCGGAGCCGGGGTGGGTCCGTCTGCTTCGACAAACACTGTTGCAGCTTGTTGTCAAAAGTCCTCTGCTCCTTCCTCGACGCCTTGCTCCGTCGTTGAGGTTTCGTCGGGGGCAGTAGTTGGCTTTTCTTCTCTTTGGAGGAGCTTCCCTCTGCTAGTCCCTGTCCACTCCATCAGGGTCCCTCTGGCCCTGACATGGTTAACGTCTGAGAGCTATCCTTTAGCTTGTAGGTGGATAAGATCTCAGCGTCTCAATGTTCTCGTCGTGGACGTAGGAAAACTGCCAGTCAGCGTAGCTAAACAGGTAAGCAGAAAATCCCTCCTCCTGGACTGTGCTGGTCGGAGAGCCTCCTTGTTAGCAGGAGCTAAACGTGGAGGTATTCGTGAGCCCGCTAGCATTGCTAAACGGGCCATCAAGCAACGCAGAAATCGGTAAACAAACTTAGTTAGCAGCTATGCGATGAACTTTATCGTCGATTCGGCTACACAGATAGCGAAACAGACAGAACATGAGAAGGTTAGTTAGCAAGCTAGACCAAGCAGTTTTTCACATACCTCACAATGGAGTCCTCCGTTGTCCGCTCGTAACCGCGCTGATCGTGTTAGCAGCGCTAACGTGTTAGCAACGCTAACCTGTTAGCAGCGCTAATTGTTAGCGGCAGTGCACGAGCCCGACATCCGTCCCGCGCTGTCATGGGAGCTCTCGGTTAGCCGGGCTAACCGTGGGAGCTAGCCAGTTAGCAGTAGGGTTACTCGATATCCACTTGCCTTTCGAGCCATCCGCGAGAAAAAGCGTTGAGTGTCTTTGCGTGTAGCATCCCTGAGCAGACCGGACAGGCCTCGTGGGTGTCCGTTGCTTAAAGGGGTAGCCACATCTGCTGTAGAAGGCTCGGGAGCCGGGGCTCGCTGGCCTGCTGGAGTTCTTCGTCCGAAAAAGTCCTCTCGCTGGGCTGCTCGCGGCTGCTAGCCTGTTAGCTCCATTAGCTTAGCAGCAGGTAGCGTGTTGCGCGGTTAGCGTCTGCTAACCGAGCGACGAAACAGCAGAAATATAAAATGTCGACGACACTAGGTTAGCCTCCCGCTAACCCTAGCGCTCGCAGAGCGGCCCTCCGTGATGCTCGGGGTAGGGAGCAAAGCTCACCTCCAGTTGAGCGATCCATCCACTGAGTCCTCAGTCCTGCGAAATTCAGGTGTAAGCGAGGTGAAGGGCTTAAATGTGTGTATGTTTTGCACTCTGGTGCAATGACGATGCCAATAAAGATATATTCTATTCTATAAAAGAGGAAGTACGTGGGGCGTCAGCCTCTTTTATGCAAAGAGGGCGGGGCCTCATTGCTGACGCTGACACCCACCTGCCTTAAAAGGAGTGAATTTATTACTTCAGGTGAACCGCGCGGCAGTGCAATTCCCATAGTCATATATTGCACCGAGTGTACTGACTGAGAAGGGAACTAACCATTACCAGTACAAACATAGCCCTAACATTGAACTCTATTCACACCTTACTACTATACCTAACCCCAAAAAGAAACATGTTCTACTGTATTAGGATCGGTCTTTGGTCCCTAAAAGGACTATTGGTCCTGATTAGAAACCATAATTCCTGGACTATAAGCCGCAACTTTTTTCACACACTGTGAACACTGCGGCTTATTCAATGCTGCGTTTAAATTATGGATTTTTTTTTGACGGGTTAAAGAACTTCATGTCGCCAAAACATTTAGCCTTGTCACACCCGAGCACTCACATAGCTGCCCAATACACATCTCTCTTGTGGGGTGGGTCCTCGTGACTCAGTGAGACTACCTGTATACAGTACTGTAAATAAAGGTTAAAAAATCTGACCAATGAAATTACCAAGTCACAGTGGACCAATGAAACTTGGTTTCATTGAAACTATTTTTTCATTCAACCTTTATTTAGGCAGGTTAATCCCATTGAGCCTCGAGGACTCATCTACAAGAGAGACTATGAGACTATGAAAAACTATGAGAGTACCCAACAAAATATTTGCAGTCACTCTAAATAAGTGTGACTCATAAATCAAATCAAATTGCACATTTCCTTGAGGCGAAAGTGACGTTGAGAGCGACAATGAAAGAGAGACTAAGGACGTGTGTGATGACGTTTTCCTGAGGCTTTTAAATTCTGACACAGAAGAAGACTTCAGTGGTTTTAGTGTGCAAGAGGAAGATGAAGATAGTGATCAATGGCTTCCTGGTAGGCTACTGTATTATATATTTTTAAACAGCCATTTTATAGGCACTGTTCAGCAAAAAAATAAATAAATAAAAGAACTACTGTAGGTATTTTTGTATGTAGTACGTATTTAATTAAAAGTTTATTTTAAAAAAATGTCTGTACAAATATCTGATGTTACAGCATGGACACCTGCGGCTTATACGGCTTATACACAAGTGCGGCCTATATATGTACTTTTTTTTTTCTTTTTAAATTTAGTGGGCACAGATTATAGTCAGGTGCACTCCAAATTTGGAAAATATGGTAGGTGTTTAAACAAGAAAGGTCCTAAAAAGGTGACAAAAACCAGGTACGGTACACATAGAGGCAGTAAAAATCTTCACAAAAAACTTAAACAGGAAGCACATTAGAATGAAAAGCCGTGTAACCAAACCTCAGTACAAAGATAAGAAGCTCTTTTTTTTATTTACCGGTAACTTTTATTTCACCAGGAAAATCCCATTGAGATTCTCTGTTGTAAGAGAATCCTGGCCAAGACTGGCAGCACACAGAGGTTACAGAACATTCACAGCAAAAACAGAAAAAGTTCACTCCGTCATAAATACAATTTTAAGGCTTTGCTATAAACTATAAAAAGTCTATTTTCAAGACGAAAGTGACGTTGAGAGCGACAATGAAAGAGAGACTAAGGCTTAGGATTGTATTAGGATCGGTCTATATTTTTTTGAGTCTGTATTTTCAATGATGTTATTGATTCAGTCTTTCCTCTTTCTTTTATTCTAGAAAGAGCTGAGCCTTCCTCGAAGGGGAAATGTGTAAGTATGATTGTCCTTATTATTTAGTGTGCTCTGTTGATTTTTGTTTTTCTCCCCCACTTTATTTCTCAAACAGGACGAGCCAGATCCTTATCACTGGCTTGTTTTTTTTTGTCCATGCTCTCAACATTTA
Source organism: Garcialebias charrua (assembly GCA_038048925.1). Lineage (NCBI taxonomy): Eukaryota > Metazoa > Chordata > Actinopteri > Cyprinodontiformes > Rivulidae > Garcialebias > Garcialebias charrua. Next base: position 16,475 of record JBBPBX010009188.1, on the reverse strand, counting down.
CTTTCCTCTTTTCTTGAGAGGCAGGAACTTCTACATGTGCTAAACCACAGAGCAGTCTTACTGCTCAGACAGGTTTTTTTGTTTTTAACCTTATACACGTTGAAAATATACTGTGTGTAGCACTTCTCAAATTCAAGGTCTTAGTCACTTAAAAATCTTGAATTTTTCTAAAATCTTTGATTTTGATGCAGGGAAAAGTGAGAGAGAGCAGCATGTGGCACAGCTGGTAGAGCTGCTGCCTCTCAGCGAGCAGGTCGCCTCGGTTCAAATACGGGTCTGGGAGCCTTTCTGGGTGGAGTTTGCATGTTCTCTCCATGCATGCGTGGGTTTTCTTTAGGTACTCCAGTTTCCTCCCACAGACCAAAAACATGCATGTTAGACTGATTGGTAACTCTAAATTGTCCCTACGTAAGGGAGAGAGAGAGAGAATGGTTGTTTGTCTCTATGTGTCCCTGTGATGGACTGGAGACCTGTCCAGGGTGTCCCCCACCTCTCGCACAATGACTGCTGGACATGGACACCAGTGACCACCCGTGACCCAAAAGAGAGGAAGTGGGTAAAGATAATGGATGGATGGAAAAAGTGAGAGAGAACATCATATGAGAAAGATGAAACTCTTGTTGAAGAATCTTCAACCAGTAAAAGATGTTAGATATCTTACTGGAATTAATGTGTTGACAGAGACTGGCCCTTGGTTTGAACTAAGTTTTTAATTTTGACGCCCGTTTGTAACTGACACCCCTGGTCTATAGGAAATATCAGGTGCAACCTTTCCATTTCTGCCTTTTATACCCCTTATTTGAATCTGCAACTATACTTTAAACTTTAAAGATGACAGAGTCAGAGAGTCAGAGTCAGAGAGTCTTTATTGTCATTTGCATCGCATGTAGTACATGTGATGAAAACGAGATTATGTACACGGGGTCCCAGTTACATCCAACAACAAATGCAACAACTCATTATGAGTTTTTAAATACTACACATGAAAACTATTGCTTTTTACATTACACAATTTAAAATTTATACATTTTTAATATCTATTTTACATTAGGACAAAAAGAAGAAAAAGAAAAATACTCTGAGCTTAGCTATGCTAAGATTATCACGTTTCCTGTTCATATACAGTATTTGTAGAAAAATTAATAATATACAGTATAGATTCAGAAGTGTGTTTGTATTCTAAAAAGGCCGGTGTAACGAGCAAAGAGCTCCAGTTTGGTCTAATCAGTCGCAAAAACGTTGGTTCCCGACAACAAGCGCTGTAGTACGTTCCTGTTTGACTTTTTTTAGTTCTTCTATCAGCTTGAATGGTTGTAGATGTTTTCCTTGGCTTTATTTCTGGCCATCCACACTATCCCTCTAATCAACCCGGGGTTGCATTTCCTCTTGCGTCCAAATCCTGTGAGGTTAGCTGCAGTTTAATGAACTTTCTACTTTTTAATAATCTTGACAGCTGTGATCAGAGGATCATGAAGCTGCTTGGAGAAGGTCTTGCCGTCTTTGCCTTCAACTTGAATGTTTAGCTCTCACTTTGTTTTCTCTGCTCCATTCATAGTTCTCATGTGACGTAACACACTTTGTCGTGAACCGCCATTTTAGTAGGCACGCAATAGCTCCAGTCACAGCCGAACAAGTTTCACCATCAAGGAGTATTTTTACATGCAGTACATTGCAATGGTTGTTTCAAGTTGGTTTAGAGGATCTTGCAACCAGACAGATGGTTCAGCAAAGAGCAGTTTTCACTTCATTCCAACAATAAGGAAATGAGAAGGACCTCAAATGGAGGAGTTGAGTCAAGAAGGTCAGCGAGTCTTGCTTGGAAGCATTAACCTCAAGGAAAACGTCTCGAATCTGCCCAGATCACTTTTATCCAGTAAACATGTACTGTATTTTCCGCCCGATAGGTCGCACCGTTATATAGATCGCTTTGTCCAATTATTGGCAATAAATTGGAAAAATCCATAAACAGGTCACACCTTTATTTAGGTTGCATCTATTATGCGTCACAGCTGCACGACGCGTCAGCGCCTCATTTGCCCTGCTGAAAATGGCGGCCACAGAAGCGAGCGAGCACGGAAGGACTTTACAAGATTAACATGGTAAAAACAATTATTTGCTTGCTAAAAATTATAGCTGACATTATAGCACAAGGGTTCCTGAGCTTAACCGTTCCTTAATAAATTCACAAAATGGTCAAATCTGCTGAATTTAAATTGTTTCGCTTTGACGTCTTCCAAACGGTCGCGTGCACTGTGAAAATAAATTATAAATAAATCGAATTTTAGCTCAAATGTCTCATACAGGTCACAGTTCGTAAATGACCACCAAGTAATTACGTTCTGTAGGTTTCATGAAAATCTGCGATGTGGTTTATGAGTTATTTAGACAAATAGTAGCAGGAAAATAACCCGAAGCTAACGCGACACGTTTACGTCTATAAATCGTCTATGATCGTTTGATTTATGATCTGCAATGTTTTTTTTTATGTTTTTCGTGTTGTACTTCATTGTCTGTGTTGCCTGTTGCGTGTTTGTTTGTCCAGCACTTTGGTGTGGACTTGTTCCTGTTTAAAGTGCTTTATAAATAAAATGGTATGGTATGGTATGGTATAAAACATCGATTTTTTTTATCTCAAACATCTCATAAAGCTAGTCAGTTGTAAATGTCCATACAATGATTACTTTCTGTAAGTTTGATAAAAATCTGTCCTGTGGTTCTTGACTTATCTTGCTAACAAACACAGCTAACAAACACAGCTAACAGAAGTTACCTCCAGAGCAGGAGGCCGGGCTGCGACAGAGTCAGTCCGACCAGTGGAGGCTGCCTTCGGACACATGAGGTGGGAATGGTCGGTGTCCCCTAGCGGACAAAAGTGGTACTGCACCATTTTTTTGCCAAAATGAAAAACGGTCATATCTGAGCCAGAAATTGGTCTAAAAATATGGAAAAAAATCCATAAACAGGTCTCACCTCTCTATAGGTCGCAGGGCATGCAAATTAGGCAAAAAACTGCGACCTATAGTCCGGAAAATACTGTAATTGTATCAATCATTTTGTCAAACAATGTCAGAATATAACTGTGTGTGTGAAAATAAGCTGTTCATGATTTAAAACATCTCTTAGCTCAGCTATGCTATGTGCTGAACATTGACGCTATAAACTCACTCTCCACATAGATACATTACCTATATTGTAATTTTGAGTATTAGCTGCATTGGCACGCCTCAAAATGTCATTAAAAAAGGTCTAGTCATCAGTGTTAATGTGTTATTGGCATCACGGCTCAGTGGTTAGCACTGTCGCCTCACAGCATGAATGTTATCTAGCCCTGAGTTGGACCTGGGGTCAGTCTGTGAGGAGATTGCATGTTAATATTTTTATTTATTTATTTGAACCTTTATTTAACCTGGTAGTGCTCAGTTCAGACTTCCTTCACAAAGCTGTGAAGTGAGCACCAGATGTCAGCAAAGCAGAGCAATCTACAGTGCTCTGTAAGAGTTATCACGATAGCTTTGCTGACATCTGGTGCTCACTTCATGTATGTGAAACCTCTCCTGAAAAAAAAGCAACACGGACAAAAGAAACCTTGCTGTTGGTTGTTTATCACTCAAAATAACTTCTTCTTCACGAACTGAAGCCAAATCGCTAAAATCTAAAGTTTTAAATGGCTAAATTCGACGGATGCGTTTGTATCTTTCTCCATTGTATTAAATGTGCCGTTGGAGCAGAGATCTGTATCTGACGTCACAATCACGTGACCGGAAAAACCCGAATTTACCGTGTAAAAAAACGGCGCTAATTTTAAACTATTTTGGAGAGGAATTTTCATTAATTTCACATTGTTTTAGCAAAAACGATCAGAGGTCAATCTTAATATACATATATATATGTTGTGCCATTTTATGGAAAGTTAAAAGATGATGTCAGCGGAGCTTTAAAGCTGCACTATGTAAGTTTGTAATGTAGTCTGTAACTTTTCTAACAATATATTTTTAACATATTTCTTCACTCTGTCACTATCTACTGACAGACTGATGTTAGACAAAGTAATCTCTGAAAAAAACTATAGTCCCCTTGCTTCTCTATCAGCATTTATAAAAACACTAAAAACACAGAGTGACCCGGACAATGACCAGCCAATAAAAACAGAGTTGTTTGTCACGCCCCAACCCACGCCCCCGCCTGTCCCAGCCTCAGCGCCGCGGCTCGTTCTCATTCAAAGGATTGCAAAGCGATGCAGGACTGTTTTGTATGTGACACAAATGTATTAAATATCCCTTCTTCATCCCAGAGCTGGACTTTTATTTTGTTTTTTTGCCAAAAGTCAAGTGATCGCTTCATCCTTCACTGACAGGAATGAGGAAATGAATTTGTCACGACTCACGAGCGAATTAAATCATGTCCAAAGTGGCTGGTGAAGCTCTGCTGATTTCAGGGTGTTTTTGTGTTGTTGGACGAGTGATTCATGGTTTTATTATATTTTATAAACCGTTTTCTTATCATATAATCACAGAACTTCGCAGCGCAGAGACAGGACATGCAGAGGAGGTGGAGCATTCCAGAAATTCCATTCCTCCACTGACAGCAACGAGGAAGTAACGAGCGAATTAAATCATGTCCAACGTTGCTTTGTGAACCTCTGCTGATTTCTGCTGGTTTTTGTGTTGTTGGACAAGTGCTCCATGGTTTTATTATATTTTTAAAACGTTTTTTTTTAAACATATAATCACAGAATATTGAAGCGCTCCGAGCGACACACAGCAGGGGGCGGAGCAGAACTCAAGTTCACCAGAGAACGGACTGTCTGGCTCCCCCTCAGAGTCATATATGGCTCTGAGGGGAGGGAGCAGAATGCTTTTACCTGCTGGAATTTTTTTTAAGTCCCAGCGTCTTGCAGAAACTACATAGTGAACCTTTAACTGTCCATTAAAATACCCTGATGCATGCTCAATAATCCAGGTAGAAAAATCTAAAAAAGCTAAGTCTGGTCCTCTGGCCATTCAAAAAACAAAACAAAACAAAGTAAAAAAAAACTGTAGAAAGCTGCTCTGATCATGTGAGCAGCTGGTTTCGTCTGTCAGCAGCAAACTGGTTGATCCACTGTGAGAGGGTGCTATTTATAAGACTGAGCTGAATACAGCACCTCAGACTGAGGAAGTCTTTCGGACGAAAGACGAAACGTTTCTACAGTTGTTGTTTTTTTGCTTTGTTTTGTTTTTTGAATGTCCAGAGGACCAGACTTAGCTTTTTTAGGTCCATTAAAATACACCAGAATGTAGGAAATGGCATACTGTATACTGTATCCAAAAATTTCTGGGTGAGGACCCACAGACACCCCCTGTGCCTACTGCCACCCTTTGGCCCGTCCACTATTTGCATTCCGTTATAGATCGATTTACAAATTAAGCCCTGATCGTATGTGATATTAAGAAATGGTGTTGTGTTGCCTGTTGTGTTTAAAATGAGTGTTTCTGTAATTATTTTCAGTTTACTTATCCAATATATGTTTTATTCATTCAAGGCAGTCATATTTGTTCATAACTTTATTATTACGGTAGTACCGGTAAGCCTGAGAGTTATCGGATCCAAGCAAACAGTTACCGGAACGCACCCTGTCAAAATAAGAGACTTCCCAGATCCTGTTCTGGCAGGATCCTGCTCAAATGCACCAGTTGATCCAAAATGCTGCTGCCAGAGTCTTAACTGGAGTATCCGGTAGTAGAAGAGATCATATACAGTACAGATGCAGATACAGATTCATTCATTCAACCTTTATTTAGACGGGTTAATCCCATAGAGCACATACCGTATGACAAAGTGCCGGCCCGCGGGCCGGATCTGGCCCGCAAATTAATTATTTATGGCCCCCTGGATTTGTAATTACTATTAGAAACTGCCCGCTGGCCACAGCTGCCCACTGGTGTTTTGCACACACCAACACTACATTCCCCACAATGCAACGGTAGTAGGGGTGGGGCCGATACGATCCGGAGTCTGTCTCATGAGCCCAGAGTACAGTAGACCCGCCTCACGTCACATTCAGGAAATCCAATGACTGAATGTGACGAATTGAATTTAAAAGAGAGACCTGATTTTAACAAAGAGTGATGACAACAAGGGATAACAACAACAACAATGGACAATCATAAAAGAGGCATACAGATTTTTATTTTATTTTTTATTTTTACAAATGAAAATAAAATGGCAACCAAAAGGACAGTCAAAAGGAAAAAAGTAGCGAAATAACAGCTAGATTATAAGATGATGTAGAATACTAAAAACAGGAACATATTCTTTGTTATTCGCATCACATGTGGTACATGTGGTGGAGCGAAATTATGTACACAGGGTGCCAGTTACATCCAACAATAAAATGTAAAAGAAAAACAATAATAACATCTAAAATATGAACTAAGAAAAACAGCAACTAAATAATACACTAAGCACCAGTAGCATAAAAACAATAAAAACATTACGTCGAACAGCAGCACAAACATGAGTGTGTGTGAACAGATGAGCACGAATGAACACGGCAACATGAACAGATCAGCAGAAACATGATGTGATATTTCACAGTGATTATTCTGGTTAGAGATTCATGAGTCTAACAGCCTCAGAGTAGAAGCTGTTCTTCAGTCTAGTGCAGTGGTGGGCAGCGCTAGTCCAAAAATTAATTCCGCAATTTCTAAAGCGCTTATTAAGTTATTTAGGTCTGCAATTTCAAAAGCGCTTATGTCTTAAGAAAACTAGCGGAAGCTAATTTTAAAGCCCAAGTTCAATTCAACACTTGGTAGCCAGCAATAAGTTATGCAATATTTGCACTACACTGCCATCTAGCAGTACATGAAATGTTATATACCTTCATCCTACCTATAACCGCAAATCGCTGGGGATGTCATTTCCTAAAATAGACCTTTCGCACATGGTCTAAAAATCAAACAGTTGTTGAATGTGTTGAGGATTGCTATTTCGGCTGCTTCTTTGTCTTTTTCTTTTGTTTATTGTAGATTTTTCATTAAAAATGCATCGATAAAGGAATTTTAAAACTGTTTACTGGAAAACTGAAGCGCTGCAATGCATTTTGGGCACATGACGAAAGCAAAGCACGGAGTACTGCTACGTAAGCAGACACAGCAGCATTGTGGGAAATGTCTGTAAAATCAGAACCATGACTGAAAGCAACAGGAAGAATGGACATATACGGTACCTTCTCTCAATGATTGCTGTTAGTTGGGAGGGGAGCTGTAGAATGTATCATGTGCATTGTGATTCATAACAGTTAAACTTTCCACTGTTCAAGACAATGAATACTGATAGATAATTAGTTATTATTGGTACTGCATTTTAAATAGAATAAGCGCAAATCCGCTTATGAATTATAAAAATTCGTAAATCCGCTAAAGCGCAAACTAATTGTGTAGGTCCGCAATTAGCGGATTTGCGCTTTAGCGGGCTGGTGCCCACCACTGGTCTAGTGGTTCTACACTTAATGCTCCTCAACTTCCTTCCTGAGGGGAGCAGAGCAAAAGGTGTGTGTGCTGGGTGAGTGGGGTCCTTCATGATGCAGGTGGCTCTTTTCTTGCATCTGGAGGTGTAGATGTCTGTGATGGTGGAGAGGCTGACTCCAACATCTTCTGTGCAGCTTTCTCCAGTTTTAGCTTCTCTCCATTGGCTCCCTGTCAAATTCAGAACAGAATTCAAACTCTTACTTCGAACCCACAAACCTCTCAACAACCTCGCTCCATCTTGTATTAGAAATCTTATTGTTCCATATTTTCCTAACAGAGCACTTTGCTCTCAGACTGCAGGTTTACTTTGTACTTGTGGTTCCTATAATTTGGTGTACCAGCACCTGTGTGAGCGGACGCGGGCGCACCTTGGCTGCCGCTGCTCCTCGTACTTTTGCTCCTTGTGCCTTTTTTGTTACTTTCTGCTATTTTTTCACCGAGCCTTTTTGGACATTTCTACCTTTCTACCTTTCTTGAACACAGAGTGCGGCAGGCGCGAGCCTGTGCACAGCACCTGTGTGAACGGACGCGGACATTTCTACCTTTCTTTGAACCTTTCTACCTTTCTTGAATGCAGAGTGCGGCAGGCGCAAGCCTGTGTACAGCACCTGTGTGAACGGACGCGGGCATTTTTACATTTCTACCTTTCTGTGATTAAGTTTTAGAGCAACTGTCTTTTCTGACTGCGTTGTGGATCTGCAAACATTATAAGTTGCCGGTCAAAGCAGTTGACCGCTTGTCCTGAGCCTGGTTCTGCTAGAGGTTCTTCCTTCTAAAAGGGAGTTTTTCCTTTCCACTGATGCCATAGTGCTTGCTCAGGATGGGAGACCTGCATGGCGAAGCCAAGATTTAACTTGTTTGCTGGATTCATTAGATAGAAAACTTTACTAGTCTAACCGGAATTTTAATAGTAGGAGCTGCTTGCTCCAGCTAGCTTCAACACGAATTTAGCTTCGAGAACCACGTAGCTACACTTATTGTTCGCTTACCTGCTGCCTCTCTCAACTTCCTGTGTCATCTGGACTGTTCTGGACTCTCTTCTGTACTCCTTCAAGGTAATGCTCATTCGAGTTACCTCTCTCTGCTTCTTGTATATCTTTTTCGGAGCCGTGGGCCTGCTGCTAGCGGCTAGCTCTGTGCTAGCCTCCACCGGCTTGTGGATGTTGACTTACTCCGCTTCGCAGTTGTTTGAACTTAACAACTGCTCCATTCCTCCTTCTGTTTCCACCATCAAACAACTGGGACTTCTGCGTAGACCTCGTTACATCCATAGAAGCTCTCGAAAGAAATTTGTTTATTCAAAACAAGCGAGCTCGGACTCGATTGTTTCTGTCTGGACTGAGAGACGTGTCGCACCTCAATGTCGTCATCAGAACGCTGCGTCTGTAGTCCCTTGTAGTCCATAGCGCACAAAGTGGCAAGGAAAACATGGAGTGGACTTCAGTCTGCTTAAACCGGTTCAAAAAGCTCCTATTCCAACTGGTATTAAATTAGAACTTTTCAATGTGCAGTCACTATCCAACAAATCATGTTTAATTCATGATCACATTCTGGAGAAGGACTTGGACCTAATGTGTCTTACAGAAACTTGGCATCCACCGGATGTGTTCAGTTCTCTGAACGAAGCTTGTCCTTCTGGCTACAGCTATCTGCAGAGAGCCCGCAGCACTGGCCGCGATGGTGGTCTGGCGGTAATTTATCGCAGTAATTTAAAATTGTCTCATCTGTCTTCTCAGGACTTTTCTTCTTTTGAATGTCTGGCTTTCAGCTTCAAAGCCCCACTCCTGATGAATGTTATATTAATTTATAGACCTCCCAAACCACATGTTTCATTTAACTCAGAGATGCATGACCTCCTCACTTTTTTCTGCACCTCCCCTGTGAAGACTATTTTTCTTGGCGACTTAAATATCCACGTGGACAATTCTTCTTCACCTCTGGCAACAGATTTTAAGTCTCTTCTGGACTCTCTTAATCTCACTCAACATGTTGACGCCCCTACGCACAGCAGGGGGCATACTCTGGATTTGGTGATTACAGACACTGTACTCATCAATAACTTATCTGTATATGACCTGGGTGTCTCAGACCATAGGGTCATCTCCCTGGAAGTGCCTTCTTCTTCGTCTGCTTCAAACCCAAAACGACCTATCCAGTTCCGTGACCTTAAAAACATTTCCCCTGATGTTCTGTCTGCTGATCTTCACACCCTGACCGCTGTCAATCATCCTTCTGCAGATGACTCTGTGGATTACTACAACCAATCTCTTCGGGAGCTCCTGGACCTACATGCTCCCTTGAAGACAAGACTGGTGTCTTTCTCGCGTTCAGCCCCTTGGTACACTGATGAGCTGCGCAAGATGAAGGCAACTGGCCGTGCTATTGAGAGACGTGTAAAATCATCTGGTCTCTCTGTGCATAAGCAGGCATACAAAGAACATCAGAAAGCGTACGCCTATTCTCTTAAAGAAGCACGCTCCAAATATTATTCTAACATCATCAACACCTGCCCTGGAAACTCTAAACAGCTCTTCTCCACAATAACTCGTCTGCTTAATCCCATTAAACAAACTCTTGAGGACTCTGCTCAAAAATGCGACCTGTTTCTTTCATCTTTTAAAACCAAAGTTGACACTATCAGATCTCAGCTCCACAACCTCCCTGTTCTCAGTGTGCCACCTACCCGTCTGCATTCTGGGACCGTAAACAGCTTTGACGAAGTTGTTCAGAGTGAGTCAGTGTGCCACCTACCCGTCTGCATTCTGGGACCGTAAACAGCTTTGACGAAGTTGTTCAGAGTGAGGTGGAGGCCATCATCAAGAAAATGAAGCCTTCATCCTGCGCCCTGGATCCTTTCCCCTCGTCTCTCATAAAAACCAATCACTCTGCAATAGGCCCACTTATCACTCAAATAATAAATCAGTCTCTACAATCTGGTCATGTTCCACTGCCTCTAAAAACTGCCATCATTAGGCCTCTTCTGAAAAAATCTAATTTGGATCCCGACATTTTTTCTAATTACCGCCCAATTTCACACCTCCCTTTTCTGTCTAAAGTGCTGGAAAAAGCTGTTGCTGCTCAGCTGCAGGACCACCTACAACAACACTCCCTGTATGAGAAGTTCCAGTCTGGATTCAGGGCAGCTCACAGTACAGAGACTGCATTGCTGAGGGTTACCAATGATGTCCTCTTGGCTGCTGACACTGGCTCTCCCTCCATCCTTGTCCTCCTTGACCTCACTGCAGCCTTCGACACTGTGGACCATAGTATCCTCCTCCACCGTCTTCATGTGGAGGTCGGTCTCTGCGACACCGTCCTGGACTGGTTCAAATCTTTCCTCTCCAATAGGCTGGAATGTGTTAGTCTTGGCAACGCCACGTCCCAGACAGTCTGTGTCTCCTGTGGTGTCCCTCAGGGGTCGGTTCTGGGGCCCCTGCTGTTTTCCCTTTACATGCTGCCTTTAGGTCAAATTATTAATCAGTTCAACATTTCTTTTCACTGTTATGCCGACGATACACAGCTTTACATCAGGACTGGAGCATCCTCATCTTCCACCTTGTCATCTCCATCTTCACTCACTGCCCTCTCTGCCTGCCTGGAGGCAATTAGGGCATGGATGAATCAGAACTTTCTTCAATTAAACTGCTCCAAGACTGAGGCCATACTGATTGGCACCCCTCACCAGGTACAAACATCTCCTATAACAACACTTTCCTTTTCTGGACAAGACATCCCCCTCTCCACCTCTGTTACTAATCTTGGAATAAAAATGGACTCCAATCTTACATTTGAAAATCACATTAAGCATCTGTTTAAAACTTGCTTCTTCCATCTTCGAAACATCTCCAGACTTCGCCCATCCCTAACTTTTTCCGATGCTGAGAAGCTCGTCCATGCTTTTGTCTCCTCCAGGCTCGACTACTGCAACTCCCTGTTTATTGGAATCCCTGGCAAAAACCTTCAGAAACTTCAATATATTCAAAACAGTGCAGCAAGGATCTTGTTGAGAGTTCGTAAATTTGAACATATTACGCCCATTCTCCATAACCTTCATTGGCTTCCTGTCGCCTACAGAATTCAGTACAAAACTGCTCTCATTACACATCAATGCTTACACGGAACTTCACCAGATTATCTGAAGG
>JBBPBX010009187.1:33910-60638 GCA_038048925.1 Garcialebias charrua | reverse complement strand
GATTTTTCATAAAATTAAAATAAAAAATATTTTTTTTTATTAATAAGATACGTTCGTAACACCAAATTGCCGTAAGTCGAGGCCGCCGTAAGTAGAGGACTACTTGTATTTGGAAATTTGGATTGATGGAGCTCTGTCCTTTTCACATCATCTTGATGTTTTGTTAAAGCGAGCCTTGGATACCCATGTTTATAGAAATTGATCTTCTGTTTACATTTGCTGCAAAATGCACCATTGTTGCAAAGAAACAACCTTTCTGTCTGTGTTGGATTATGGAGACATAATTTACAGACATGCTTGTAAGGTTGTCCTTCGTACGCTGGACACAGTTCATCACTCTGCTGTTGGATGTGTTACATATGCTCCTTACAGAACATCATGGTCACCTCTACTTTCTTGTTAAATGACCTTCTACTGGTCATAACTTTGGCTCTGACCTCACTTGTCTCAGTTTCTACTTTAAAAAAAAAAGTTTAAAAGCTGTTTTAATGTTTTCATGCTTAGTAATGTTGTCATTTAACTTTGACAATAAACTTAATTACAAACAGGGAAACACAAATTGCATTGATTTCTATATTTTATTTAACTGTATTGTTTCCTTTGACCCTACAAGGACCTGTTGGTGCTGTCAGACCAGCTCTGTAAATAAGAATGTGTTCTTATTTATAAAAAAAAAATTAACAGGAAAATATTAAAAATAACGGCTCAGCATTATTTGCTGTTTTATCACCCAACATCCGAACCTGCTGCATAGCAGGTTCGGATGTTCTGCAGAACATACAAAACACACAGATATTCAGCATCACATCACATTAATAGACACAGACATACCACATTACAAAAATACAAGAATGGCAGAATTAATACGGCAGATTGCAAAAGAAAGTGTCCAACAGAGTCTTCTTAAAAAGCGGGAATATTGAGATGGACTTTATATGTTGTGGGATGTCATTCCATGCTTTAGTATAAACATAGAAACATGATCTCTGGCCATAACAGTTTTTAAAGCCTGGTAATTTCAAGTGGCCGCTTGTAGCAGACCTAGTCGAGCAGCCATGTCCATAATTGGTTTTAGGCATCAAAGTAGAAAGAGCTACATTACTGACACCATGAATAACCTGAAAATAGAATTTCATACTGCTGTGTAGAACATCATTTTGAAAAGTTGGAGCATTTGAAGAAGAGCGGGCTGTACAGTGACGAGTCCAGCTGGGAAGTTTGTTATGAATTTTGTAGGCCCTATTGTAGAACCTAGCTATGGGCTTCAGGATTTCATTAGTCATGAGAGACCAGACCGGTAAAACAGTATGACATCTTCATGCCATAATACTTTCAACGATAAGTGTTTCAAACAGAAAATGTCAAATTTGATCTAATTTTGGGGAAAACAGTTTTTTTGTTTCAGCGTGGTACATTTCGTTTTTATGCCTGGTTAAATAAAAGTGAAATAAAAATAAAAATGTAAGGATTGCATTTGTTACCAATTAAGGGGTGGGTCAATTCTGTAAAATTAGATATAGGGATTTGTACCTATAAAATTTTGGAGGGCTTCTGTAACGAAGGCCTCTAATTCCAAACTATTCCTCCATTCATTACTTAGTTTAGGTTAAACTAAAATAAAAATGAAATATAGTTTGATCTAAATGTCTGTTGTCTTTTAGACGAACGACGTAGGATTTGGTATTCCTATTAACTGAAGGTGTGGGGGAAAAAGTTTCTATAAATCCTGCCTATAGAATGATCTATACACTGTCAATGTCAATTTTATTTAGAAGCACATAAAAACAACCGAAGCCGACCAAAGTACTGTACAGTTAAAAAATAAAAACAGAGTAAAATGCATCTAGTGCCACTGAAACATAATAAAGTTATCAGTAAATATACAACAACAATAAAATCTGCTCAAAATTTGTTTTCAGACTCTGCGAGGATCAAATGCCAAGTAAAACAGATGAGTCTTGAGCGAATATTTAAAAGTGTCAACAGTCTGAGCGCTCTTTAAATTCTCAGGTAAACTGTTCCACAGCTTTGGAGCAGCAACCACAAAAGCCAGATCACCTCTGGATTTCATTCTGGATCTGGGGACATCTAAGAGAAACTGGTTGGTAGACCGGGGTGCTCTTACAGGAGTGTAGATGGTAATAAAATCACATAAATATGACGGGGCCAGACCTTTTAAGATTTTAAAAACAAGCAGTAAAACCTTAAAATAATAATAATAATAATAATAATGAATTCAATTTATAATGCACTTTCAAAATCAATCCGATAGTGGACAGGGAGCCAGTGAAGAGAAGCCAGGACAGGGGTTATATGTTCATATTTTTTAGTTGAAGTTAAAAGACGAGCTGCTGCGTTCTGGACGGATTGTAAACGATGCAAATATGATTTGTATAAACCAACATACAGTGAATTACAATAGTCCAAGCGAGAGGTAATAAAAGCGTGAATCACCTTTTCAAGGTCTCTGAAACAGAGACAAGACTTCACCTTGGCAATGAGTCTTGTTTGGAAGAAACCGGATTTAACAACTGCATTTATCTGTTTGTCTAACTTAAAAGCACTATCAAAAATAACTCCCAGATTCCTGACATTGGAGTGGCTGTATGAAGCCAAGGGGCCAAGAACATTTAGGGTGTTACATTTGCCAAAGCTGATGGCTTCCGTTTTATTTTCATTTAGATTTAGAAAATTAAGTTTTAACCAGATTTTAATGTCATTCAGACAGTCCAGGAGTGGATCCAGTGGAGTGACCCTGTCTGACTCAATTGGAAGATATAACTGTGTATCATCAGCAAAGCAGTGAAAAGGAATGTTGTGTTTTCTAAAAATGGACCCCAAAGGCAACATGTACAAATTAAAAAGCAGTGGACCTAAAATAGACCCTTGAGGGACTCCACAGATCAAAGGAGCTGGAGATGAAGAACAGTTCCCTAAATGAACAGAAAAACTCCTGTCAGTCAGGTAGGATCTAAACCAGGATAAAACTGTGCCTTTGATACCGACCACGTGTTCCAGTCGTGACAACAAGATGTTGTGGTCCACAGTATCAAAGGCAGCAGAAAGGTCTAAAAGCACTAAAACAGCAGATCTTCCTGCATCAACAGTTAAAAGAAGGTACTGTAATTAAAAACTCTTAAAAGGGCTGTTTCTGTGCTGTGGCCTGATTTAAAACCTGACTGGAATTTTTCACCAATGCTGTTGGCAGTTAAAAACTTCTTAAGTTGATTAAAAACAACTTTTTGTTCACCGTGTGTGCAGAACCATATTCCCCAACATCCTTGGTCACCGCAGTCGTTTGGAGGCAGAGTCGGGGGCAGAGTACCTCCTCCTGAGCGTCATCCATGGTCTGTTCAACGGTGAGTGCTCCCCTGAGATCCGTCTCGTCGGCTGCTCCGTTTTGGCCTCGCCTTGCCGGGAAAACAAGATGGTCAAACCGTGCCGCACCTCATGTGAGGCCCTGAGGAAGGACTGCAGTCATGCGTTCGAGGCCATCGAGATGGCCTGGCCTTATTTCCTGGATTGCGACCGCTTCTTCGCCAGTGAAGAAGAAGGCTGCTTTGACCCTCTAGCTGGGCTGAGAGGTAAAGGTCCAATAGTTGTGTTACATGTTGACCAAAACTGACGGACAGCTTTTTTCTTTCTTCTTCCCAATTTTCTTCCATTCGTCCCTTCCAGCCAAGCAAGAGGTAGCCCTGTCCAGTCTGTCTCCTGAGGAACCCAGTACCATCATCCAGTTCACCTACACCTCCAACGCCCAGATGTACAGTTTACTGAAGAGGACCGCAGCCAAGTGCTCCCACATCTCTCATGTCTACAGCATCGGACGCAGCACCGAGGGCAGAGATCTACTGGTGATCGAGTTCACCAACAACCCTGGACAGCATGAGCTACGTGAGTGGGGCGGGGGTGGGCTTACAAGGTTTGTCTTAACTTAGAGGAGGAGACCAGAGCTGAAAGCTGTCAGGTTCCCAGCTCAGGACTGAGGAGTGTAGAACCCAAATGCAAGCAGGACTCGAGGCAGAACGTAAAAAAACAGTCTTTTTTTTAATGAACAACAAAAGATGGCTGATGGTACAGCAACTTACATGAACGGGAGCAGACTTGAACAGAACTAAGAAGCAGGACTATGAAGGAACCCAAAACTAAGTACGACCTGACAAAGGACATGACTGACAGAGGAACTTAAATACACAGACAAGAGACAAGGCATGAGACACAGGTGAAAATAATTGACTAATTGGAGCACAACACTAGGGGAGTACACTAGAGCCAGGGAACTAACTAAAACATGTAACATGAATAACTAAACTGGAGCAGGGAAGAAGAATAAACTAAAACATGCAGGACTAGGAATAACAACTAAACTGGAGCAAGGCAGAGAATTAAACTAAACATTTAAAGACTAGGAGCAGGGCTGAATTACACTTAACATTTAACAACTAAACATTTAAAGACATTTAAAGCCTTGGGATTCCCCCAGAGGAGCTGCTCCAAGTGGCTGGGGAGAGGGAAGTCTGGGCCTCCCTACTTATGGTGCATTCAGACCAAACAGCGTTTCCACCTCCAAAAAGCTCCTCACGCACGCAAGTGGACGCACTTGGTGTCCAGACCTACTTGGACCTGAACGCCAGAACGCGAAACAGCTGCTGGGTGTGTGGGAGGAGCTTACCGGTATACAGAGTCCTGCGCACAGAGTCCTGCGCACTACGCCAGGCAAGGAGCCTTTTATTTCCATCTCTGTGGAGCAGACTTGACTGGTCGTGAAGGACTTGTCGCGAACACACAGCTACAACACGACTCGCGGGTCTTTTCTGTGACCAACAAACAATACGTCACATAGTGCGCGCGCACCCTCGTTTCCGCGTCACACAGGGACTCTCGCCCTCTCTTCTCCTCCTCTCTTCTCCTCCTCTCTTCTCCCCCCGACTCTCCCTGATTGGTTGACACACCAACCAATCAGGGAGAGTTGAGCGGCGTTTGAAAGTTTGAACCGCGAAATCTTCAGCATGTTGAATGCGCGGTTTGGAGGCTGAAGCCGGTTCACGTGCACGGAAAAACGCTTCCCAGCACGCTCAACACGCACGCGACGTGACGCCCGACGCCAAGACGTGGCTGGAAGCGCGTCCACCATTGACTTTGCATGTAAACTGGACGCTCCTGCTGCTGAAAAGCTGTTCGGTCTGAATGCACCATTAGGCTGCTACCCCCGCGACCCGACCCCGGATAAGCGGAAGAAAATGGATGGATGGATGGATTTAAAGACCAAGAGCAGGGCTGAATTAAACTAAACATTTAAAGACTAGGAGCAGGGCTAAATTAAATACAAGCTGAGACTAATAAATACAGACTGGGGCCAGTGAACCAACTAAGACATGTACCGTATTTTCCCTTGTATAGGTTGCACCGTTGTATAGGTCGCACTGGCCAATTATTGCCAAAAAATTGGAAAAATCCATAAATAGATTGCACCGTGTATAGGTCGCACCTACGTCACCGCCGATGTAACGCATCATCCACCGCTGACGTGCCGCGTCACCGCTGAGTCAACCTGGCAATATGGACCGAGTGTTTAGCTCTGCTGCTAATGTCTGCCACAAGAACGCAGAGCAAGGCTTTTAAGAAGATTAACACGGTAAAAACAATTATTTGTTTGCTAAAAATGATAGCTGACATTATAGGGTTAGTGGTTTATTAGCTGAGTGGTTTCGAAGCTATTTATAACATAAACAGAAATAAAACGAATGCTAACAGAGACGAGTCCGTCTCTCAACACACAAATAAAAAATCGAATTTCATCTCAAATTTTTCCTCCAGGCCATAGTCAAGTACATTAAAGCTCATATAATTACACTCTGTAGGCAGAAAAAATATAAACCGATTAGTTTCGAAGCTATTTATAACTTTAACAGAAATAAAACCAGAAGCTATCTGAAGCTAATGCCAATAAAATATCTTTTTTTTTAAATCTCAAACATCTAATGAAGCTACTCACTTGTAAACGTCCATACTCTGATTACATTCTGTAAGTTTCAGAAATATCCACCAAGTCGTTTTTGAGCTATTTCAATCAATCAATCAATCAATCACCTTTATTTAACCAGGTAGAGCCCATTGAGATCGAGATCTCTTTTACAAGGGTGACCTGGTCAAGTGGTCAGCAGCACACGTCACATTGGCAATAGGCATTTGCACTTATCAAAAAGAAAATAAAGAAAACTACAATCACAGTAAACAGATGTTGACAGTTCAAAACCAACAGGATATGACAGATTTCTATATACATTATATACAAAACAAGCAGACAAAAAAAAACAATGACATGTATATTGGATAAGTAGTGGTTAGAAACATCTGCAATGGTCAAGTTTCTTGATGACATTTTCTACTACGGTTGACATAAAGGATCCAGGAGAGATGAATGTTGATAGTTTCAGATCTTTCTGTAAGTTGTTCCAGGCTGAGGGGACGGCGAAGCTGAATGCTCTTTTTCCTAGTTCAGTTCTGACAGGAGGAACTGACAGGAGGACTAAATCGTTAGAGCGCAGGGAGTAATGACTGTGTGATGTTTGTATTAAGGAGGTGAGGTATGACGGGACCAGGTTTAGGAGGGTCTTGTAGATGAAGGATATCCAGTGAGTGTATCTGCGAGTGCTGAGAGATGACCAGCCAGATTTTACGTAAAGCTCACAGTGATGAGTGCGATAACTGGAGTCAGTAATGAACCGAAGGGCACCGTGGTAAATGGTATTTATAACATTATAAACAGAAGCTAACTGAAGCTAATGCTAAAAGATAGTTTAAAAAAAAAAAACTCAAACATCTAATAAAGCTACTCACTTGTAAACGTCCATACTGTGATTACATTCTGTAAGTTTCAGAAAAATCCGCTGAGTGGTTCTTGACTTATCTTGCTAACAAACAGCTAAGGAACACAGAGCTAAAAGAAGTTACATCCAGATCAGGAGGCCGACAGAGTCAGTCCGAGCAGAGGAGCTTTTTTTCCGGACACATGAGCTGGAAACGGTCGGTGTACTCCTCTGGAAGTGTCCCCTAGCGGCCGAAACTGGTACTGCACTGCGCCCCTAGCGGCCGAAAGTGGTACTGCACCATTTTCTGCCAAAGTGAAAAACTGTCATAACTGAGGCAAAAATTGGTCTAAAAATATGGAGAAAATTCCATAAATAGGTCGCACTGGTGTATAGGTCGCAGGCATTGAAAAAAAAAAAAAAACACATATAAAGGTGCGACCTATACACCGGAAAATACGGTAACATAAATTATAACCAAACTGGAGCGGGATAGGGCTGGACAAAACACAAGCTGAGACACAAGCAGGGAACACTGAGACACCAGACAATAATACAACAAAAGCATCATTGAAGGGATGCAAGAAATATCTTTAGAAACATGGTAGAAATATGACATTCAGACAACTCAAGCCCCAAGAAGTTCTTCACCTCAGCTCATTTTAAAAGCATGATTCTTTAGATATTTGCAGCTGCATTTATAAAAAAAAAAGTTAAATAACAAAAGTTAAATAAAAGCCTTCATCACATTGATACTTTTACACCAACGTTTGTTTTGTTGGTGGCTTCTAGGTAACGTGGTTAGTGTTTGTCAAAATGTCTGATGTGTCCTGAAGGATTATCAATTATCAAACTACAGGGTGTTTGAAAGTTTGTGAACTTTTTACAATTTTCTATATTTATGCACAAATGCAGTGCTTTAAGTGGAAAAAAATAAGTGCCGGTACCCTCCCTAAAGTCATAATAATATGCATACCTGCAAACTCAGAAGGGATGAAAAAGGTGACAAACGTTGCGCCAACCCCCCCCCCGAAAGATTTTGTAATTTTTTAACATGCTTCAGGTAAAAGTCATTTACTAACCTAATTTAATGAGGACATAAATAGGAAAGATTGTGTCAACCAAAAAATTAACAACCAACAACAGCAGCAAGTCAAATACAGCAGAACATTTTGCTAACAATGCGCTGCTCCGAGTCAACAGATGCATTTAAAAACTTAAGACTTATCTCTTCAGACAGGCTTTTGGTTAATTTTGTACATTGATTTTAGAGTTTGTTATGTTTTACCTTTTTGTATAGTACTTCTGTGATTTTATTTTTCCTTTTGTAAAGCACTACTCTCATGTCTGTGAAATGTGCTATATAAATAAAACTTACTAACAGTAAAAACTAGTTTCTTAAATATGCTGGTGAAGATGTTTTGCCAGAAATTTTGAATAAAGTAGATGCCATTTCCTGCATTCTTGTGTATTTTAACAAGTTGTTAAACATCTATGTTTACCTACATGTAAACATGATTCACAAACTATTTTAGAGACATCTAACAAAATAAAGTCAGGTCCTGTGGACAGATTAAAAAATTGTTTAAATTATTATTGATCATGAATCAGGATATTTTAGAGACACCTCATTCAACTAGTTCATATAGACATCATCCTGTTTTTAAACTCACTCCTGTGCTAAGATAATTAAATTAATGTGATACTTTATCTCAGTGGCTTTAGGGGTGCAATTGACTGTTATTTTGTTAATTTTTATTTAGTTTTATTTGTAACACAACATGCCATACTAAACAATGGTTACACTCCACTGCATGTATAAAAATATTAACTTTACCCACACGTTGGAGGAGTTACTTCCGCTTCCCTCGCGCTCTGTCGCGCTGCAAAGTTTGTTTTTGTTTTTTTACAGAGTTCGCTGTCGTCTCCTCCCCCTGTCTATCCTGAGGTTGTGATTGGCCAAAATGACGCGCTCCACCAAAGATGTTTTATTGTCGTGAAGATGCATTACTCTTTCTTGAAATCCAGTCGGGGGAAATGATGCATTCTAATCTGCCACGGGTCTTTCAAGTGGAGAAGACGAAAATAAGTTCCGGAACGCACCTTACGCTTAAAAAAAGTCCCGGTACTGTCAGGGTTAAATTTTAGAAGTGGCGGAACTGGGTACCGGTGAGTTCCGGCCCACTTAAAGCACTACACAAATGTGACCTACACCATCATCAGATTTTCACACAAGTCCCAAAAGTAGATAAAGAGAACCCAGTTAAACAAATGAAACAAAAATATACTTTGCAATTTATTTATTGAGGAAAATGATCTAATATTACATATTTGTGAGTGATATAAGTATGTGAACCTTGTAGACTCACTGTTCCAATGAGAGGGAGGAGGTGGAACAGTGAGGCTACAAGGATCAGAGGTCACAAAGGTGCAGGATTCAAGTACTTTGGGTCCACTGTCCAGGAAAATGGGGAATGTGGTAAAGAGGTGAAGAAGAGAGTCCAGGCAGGATGGAGTGATGGAGAAAAGTTTCAGGAGTGATTTGTGACAAAAAGGTGTCAGCAAAGGTCAAAGGAAAAGTTTACAAGACAGTGGTGAGACCAGCTATGTTGTATGGTCTGGAGACAGAGACATGGACAAAAAGACAGGAGACAGAACTGGAAGTGTCAGAAATGAAGATGTTGAGGTTCTCCTTAGGAGTGACAAGGATGGATAAGATCAGGAATGAGATCATCAGAGGTACAGCACATGTTGAACAACTGGGAGATAAAGTTAGGGAGGACACACTGAGATGGTTTGGACATGTCCAGAGGAGGGACAGTGGGTATATTGGTAGAAGGATGTTAGAAATGCAGCTGCCAGGAAAAAGACAAAGAGGAGATATATGGATGCAGTTAGAGAGGACATGAAGGTAGTTGGAGTGAGGACAGAGGATGCAGAGGACAGAGTGAGGTGGAGGAGGATGACTCGCTGTGGAGACCCCTGCAAAGGGAAAAGCTGAAAGAAGAAGAAGAAGAAGTATGTGAACCTTTGCTTTCAGTATCTGGTGTGACCCAGGCTATAGGTCCTGCTCCTTTAAGAACAGGGTCAGCCACATGGACTCGCTTTCTCCATTTTGCTGTTTCTTGTATCGTCTGTGAGATGGAGTGTCTTCATATCCTGCTGGATCGTATCCATCCGCCTCTTCTGCCGTCCCCTGCTTCATTGACCGAAAACGTCTGTGTTTAATAGCCTTTTTACCTTGTTGTCATCTTCCCGTAGCTCCACATGTCCATACCTTCTCATTCTGGATCCCCTGTACCTTACGCGTCCCATGCCAGACGTTTTTTTGATATCGTCATTTCATCGTCTATCCTTGAGGGATACTCCAAGAGTCCCACGCAGCATCCATTCCACATTTCTGTTCTTTCCAGGAGTTCCCAGTATTTTCTTTAATGTCCATACCTCAGCTCCACAAAACAAAACAGGGCACGCCATCTTGTACCTTTTCCCTTTAATTTGAATCAGCATCTTTTTGTCACAAAGCACTTGTGTCAAAATTCTGCGTTTAACGTCTTCTTCACAGCTTCCTTTAGCATTTATCACCAACCCCAGATACTTGACTGTTCTGACCAGCACATTTCCTCCATTATCAGTGCTGTAATTGTTAAGGTCCTGTTAGCTTTCAAGCAGACCACAGTGTCTTTTTGCTGAGTTTATTTCCAGACCTTTAGTGCCTGCTTCCACCGTCTTAAAGTATCTTGAAGATTAACTTCAGAACCTCCAGCCACATCTAGGTCATCTGCAAACAACACATTGCAACAACACTTCTCTCGTAATAAGCTCAGTGGCTGCTTCCATCACAATGTTTAATAGTGGGCTGAGACATGAACCCTGATGAACGCCAACTTTAATGTCAAATGCTTTTGCCTTTGCCAGTTCCGACTGTTTTAACACCTTCGTACATGAAACCAACAATCAGAACTAGCTTCTCTGTGATATCTTATGCAAATAAATTGTTCTGGACTGACGAGTACCAGAAAATAAAATGTTTCAGCTGTGTCCAAGCTTCCCAGCTTTGTTTTCAGCTGCAGCAAGATGAACAAAAGTAAGTTAGGTTTGGTTCCTATCAGCTGGATGTGTGTTTTTTCTAAAATAATAAACTTTCAGCTACATGTTTACAGCTTGCTCCTCTGCTGCGTCATTCTAACGGGATTCTGTCCTTTCGCTGTAGTCGAGCCAGAGATCAAGTTGGTGGGCAACATGCACGGGAACGAGGTGCTGGGCCGTCAGCTGCTCATCTACTTGGCCCAGTACCTGTGTTCAGAGTATCACCTGGGGAACGAGAGAATTCAGACCATCATAAACACCACTCGCATCCACATCCTGGCTTCCATGAACCCCGACGGCTACGAGCTGGCCGCCTCAGAGGTAGAGGATAACAATGACCCGGAGTTCTCCAACCAGGAAGTAAATATTGTTAACAGAAACAAAGACAAACCGCCATTATCCGCTGTCAGTCCACTCTTGGTTTCTGCTGTGGAGGTGGAAGATGGGTACTCTGCTAAATACATACTTCCATTTTGTCATGGAAGCTTTAAGAAACCAGAGTACACAAGTTTCTACCTCCTATCCTATAGTCCTGCTGTTCCAGAAGAGCTCATCCCACTATCAGACTAAGTGATCAACCAGTAATGTCGAGATAAGCACAAATAAAAAATAAAGTCAAAACTGAAATGTTTTCCTTTTGTTCCTAAAACTAAGAATAGGTTGAACACTTCAGCTGGCAGTGGGACATCTGCATGAGCATGCATTCGCTCTACAGGCCTGCTTCATGTCTTGAACACGACTAACTGTTAAATTATTTGGTTAACAATAGTTTAGATCATTAAACCTGACTGATCATGCATATCTGTGAACTGAATGTGTGCATGCTCTGGTGTGTGCTGCTGTTTGATTCCTAACAGATACAATTTCTTCATGGCATTTTAGTATTTTACTCAAATTTGGATATAAAAATGCACACGTTGGAAACATTTTTTAATAAATGTTTGGACTTTGGGCTTTCCTTGACCAAATTTCTAATGAAAGAAGTAAAACAACTCTAACATACTGTTTTGCATGTACTGTATTGGTTCTGGTAATTACAGTAAATCTTAAAAAAAAAAAAAAAAAAAACATTGCGGCTTCCACCTAAAGTTAAGCATATAGAAAAGAAAACTGCTTCTATATGTGTGCATGAATATGAAATCATAATGTGTGCAAAAATCTCAAGCTGTACTTGATCTTTTATAGTTTGCTTTCATTTACATTATTTAAAAAAAAAGCAAAATGTAAAAATGGGTAAGACGCAGATTTTTGCAAACGTTTCTAAAGAATTCCATTTTGTTTCACTAACTAAATAAATATAAAGTTCTCCTTTTAAAACCTCTAGACTTTGTTCTAATGGATACATGGTCTTGTCTACACGTTAACAATTGAAAATAGTCTAACGAACTCTTAGAATTTCTCACTAATAAAATATTTCATGTAATTCCTGTTCTTGCTAACGTTTACACATCAGCACCATTTTATTATTTTGCTTTAATCCCTTTGACTATTTGAACACAGTTTAATATCCCTGCCTGAATGTTCAAGGGTCACTTGTTAAATGGCTGGACAAATGGTCGCACCAACGCCCAGAATATCGACCTGAACCGCAACTTTCCGGACCTTACGTCCATTCTCTACCGGAGCCGTCGCAGCAGGCACTTCCGCACTGACCACATCCCCATCCCGGATGCTTATTGGTTTGGAAAGGTGGGAATATAAAGATGTTGTTGAGATTCACCTGCAGTGACCAGTGCTCCTACCTGGATGCCTAACGACGCAATCTCAACTTTGAGCTGTAGGTGGCGCCAGAGACCTACGCGGTGATGAAGTGGATCCGGTCCCTGCCGTTTGTTCAGTCTGCCAGCCTCCATGGAGGAGAGCTGGTCATCTCCTACCCCTTCGACTTCTCCAAACATCCCAACGAGGAGAGGACGTTTTCACCCACTCCAGATGAACAGGTTTCATAAATCACACTTTTGACTGGAAAGTATTTTGTATTTTGTATTTATTTATTTATTCATTTTATAAAAAAGAAAACACAACAAACTTCTATAAAAAAGAAAATGTAAAATGAAAGGCGGCAGAAGAAGAAAATATCTTATTATGTCTGCCCCTTTTTAAAATAAAAAATCATTTCAAACAATAATTATAGTTAAGTAATAATGAAAAAAATAAATAACACATCTCAATTTTCCAATTTCGAGATACTACACATTGAATTACTTCATACGTATTTCTTCAACAATTCACTCTTTATCTTTTTTTTTTAAATAAAAAAAGATAAAGTAAAACAGAAAGTAAAACAGAATATGTACCCTGACTTATCTTCCATCATCAGGCGTTCAAGCAGCTGGCTCGTACCTATGCTGATGCTCACGCCACCATGTCCAACAACGACACAGAGAGGTGCGGCGCCTCCTTCTATCGGTCGAGGGGCATCATCAACGGAGCAGAGTGGTACAGCTTTGCTGGTGGTGAGAACCCGTTTAAAAACATTAAGGAGTCACTTACGTTCTTCCTGTTGCTTTTGAAGAAAACATGCACATCTCCTTGTTGCAGGTATGTCTGACTTCAATTACCTGCACACAAACTGTCTGGAGATCACAGTGGAGCTCGGCTGTGACAAGTTCCCCTCCGAGGCCGAGCTTTACCCAGAATGGAAGAGGAACAAGGAAGCCCTGCTCAGTTTCCTTGAGTCTGTAAGTTCCTGCTGCTCCGTGCACGTTGAAGTAACCACAAAAAAAACAATAAGAAAAGGAGAATAGTGTATTTGTGGCAAAACTTCCCGTCTCTGAACAGGTGCATCGAGGAATTAAAGGTGTTGTTAAGGACTCGGATGGAAATGGGATAAAAGGAGCGTCCATCTCTGTGAGAGGGATTAGAAAAGATGTCACTACAGGTAAAACTAATACAGGATTGTATTTAATAGAACTATCAGGCTACAGCGAAGCAACATGTTTGTGTGTTGCACCCAACTTTTATCTTTGAAGCAGTTATTGTTTTAGATTTGTTAAAATTGATTAAATGTACTCAACCTGCTTTCAGCTGAGAACGGGGATTACTGGAGGCTGTTGAATCCTGGCACTCACATTCTGATAGCTACAGCGAAGGGTTACTCAAGGGTCAGTAAACGAGTGTTTCTGCCGCACAACCTGAACAAAGCTGGACGGGTCGACTTTGTCCTGGAAAAGGTTTGGATCTTCTAATGATCATAATCATTTTTCAAGTCTACATTTTCAACACAATTATTACATACGCTCATTGTGGCATAAATTTTTCCAGCCTATAAGTGGCACCTTTTTGCCCAATTTGCATATCCTGTGACTTATGCACCGAAACAACTTAATTTTGGATTTTTTCCCCCACATTTATAAACCAATTTGTGGCTGAGATATGACCGTTTTCATTTTTTTCCGACATTGAAAATATTGAACACTACCATTTTCAGTCGCTAGGTGGCACTCGAGTGGTATGGGATGCCGTTGTGTCATGTAATAGGTAAAATTGACCATTAATGACAATCATTCATTTCATTTCATTTTCATTAAAACACAAATACATTTTCAAAAAAAAAAAACATAAAATGAAAGGAAGCAGAAGAAGAAAAATTATTATCATATCTGCTCCCTCTTAAACAAAATCAATTCAAACCATCAATTCAAACAATAATCATTCATATATAATACAGCAAAATACTTAACTCATCAAAATGTCACGTTTAACAAAATAGACATTCATCAGTTATATATGTATATCTTTCCAACAAAATAGTTTTGATCTTTTTCTTAAATATAAACACTGACTTCACTAATTTTACATCATCCTCCAAACCATTCCCTGTATTGTAGTAGACCGACCCTTTAAACTGGTTCTATACTTGGGTTTAACAAAAATATCTATTCCCTTCAAATTATAACAACTCTTCCTTTTTACAAAATAGGCTTGAATGTTTGATGGTAGCAAGCAATTCTGAGCTTTAAACATAAGTAGAAGAATATTATAATCCACCAAATCATAAAACTTAAGTAATTTCAATTGACAAAGCAGAACATTAGAAGGGTGACAATAACGCTTTCTTGTTATAATTCTTACAGCTCTTTTTTGCAGAATAAAAATAGGCTTTTTATGGTTTTACATGCTGTACCCCAAAGATTGACACAATAAGTTAAGTGCGGGACTACAAGTGTATTATAATGTAAATATAAAGGATCACTGTTTAATCAAAGTCAAAAAAGTCAAAGTCAACTTTATTGTCAGAACTGCAATATGTACAGGACATACACAGGATTGAAATTGCATTTCTCTATCCCTTACTCTATATAATACTGCATTGGACTTAGATATTTTAGTTTTTACAAGATTTACAATCAGCTTGCCATAGCCTGCCACCTTTGTTCAGCTAAAGCAACCATCAAATCAGTTTCATTTTGCTGCACTGCCCCGGTGAAATACAGCTGATTTGACCATTGAAGTGCATTTCTTAAGTAAAAGTTCAACAGAGACACACAAAGTCGAGCAAACAAATACTTGTATTTAGGTGGTTATCTTGTTTAATCTCAAAGAAATGCACAACAAGTCGCCCCTCTGCCCGCTCCTGCGAATCGGCTTTTGAAATACAACCGATTTGACCATCAAAGTGCATTTATTAAGGAAAAGTTCAACTGAGACACACCCTTGCTATCATTTCAAGTAAAAAAAAAATTCTTAAGTGTTAATCTGCTCCCTTGGCCGCCATTTGCCAGCCCATCGATTTTTGGCCCAACACCAGCCATTTTTCCAAATTATTAGACATTTTTGGACAGATAGTCTGGAAAATACTGTACGGTAAACTGAGAAAACACAAAACAGTGGAATACTCAACATGTATAGTTTTACATAGTATTTGGTATTTAATGTTTTTTTTCAAGTATTCTTCCTAATTAAAATGGTTTAAAAAAGTTAAAACCCCAATAAAAACCTCTGAATTTAAATTCCACTATATGTACAAGTACCTGATGCGAAATGTTACCTTTTGCAAAAGGAGTTATCTCATGCCTCTCCTCCTCTCCCCCACCATCCAGCTTCCCGTCGAGCCGGACATCGACGACCACCTCTTCCCCATGGTGGACACCTGGGATCGCTTCGACCCCTACAACCAGTTTGAACGTTACAGCAATGCAGACGTTGCAGAGGGTGAAGTGGAGCGGGAAGAGAAGCCATGGTGGTGGAGCTACTTCTCCCAGTCTGGGATCTCGCCTCCTAACTGGCTGCTACGAAATGTATAAACACAATTTAGACAAAAAACGAAACACACAAGGAGACTTGACTGATGAATGGATCCACCTTTGCTTTTGGTCGTGTTCATGTATAGCTGTGAGACTGAAACCTCAGAACCCAAACGAATTATCAGCGCTTCCTGGAAAGATGGGAACAGGATCTTCAAACTTTCTCTTCAAACTGCTTCTAACTTGTTTTAAGGAGATACTGGATCAGTGAAATATACAGTATGAAAAGCACCATTACTCATTTTGGAAAACTGATCAAACCAATTAAACCAATTGATTTTAAAACGTGATGGCAGGTGAATTCTGAGCACACATTTAGAAATGATTCACTCTTCAATAAAAATCTAATAAAGTCAACATTTTATGTTTACAAATTTTTATTGTAGCTCCAAGACAAAAAGGGGCACATTTAAAACATTTTGGACCATTCCAAGGTATCTGTAGCCTGGCCCTCGCCATTCGCAGCTCCGCTCAATTCTCATTTCCCTTCACTGCTGGGTCTGGGACTTGTCCCATAGACAAGGATATCTCCGGTAGATTTTGACCGGACCAATCAGAGAACAGAAGGCGGAGTTTTGAACGACGTCGACTGACGTCGTCATTCAAAATGGCTGCCGCCACGAAGGAATTTTCAATAAAACAAGGTAAAAAACTATTATTTCTCTGCTGATAAAAAATGTATTTCTTAGCTAACGTTATATCAGAAGTGTTCCTGAGCAATCAGAGAGCAGAAGGCGGAGTTTTGAACGACGTCGACTGACGTCGTCATTCAAAATGGCTGCCGCCACGAAGGAATTTTCAATAAAACAAGGTAAACTATTATTTCTCTGCTGATAAAAAATATATTTCACCGCTGACGTTATATCAGAAGTGTTCCTGAGCTTAACAGTTCCTAAATCAATTCACGAAATGGTCAAATCTGCTGGATTTAAATAGTTTCGGTTTGACATTTTCCAAACAGCCTCGGGTGCGCTACGAAAATAAATGATAAAAAATCGAATTTTATCTCAAATGTTTCATCTAGGCCAACAGTCAGTAAATTAGAGACATATAATTACACACTGGTAGCAGAAAAAATATCCACCGAGTGGTTTCTGAGCTTTTTATCTGAATAGCCTGGACCTCGCCAGGCTAACTAACAAAACTCCGCCTTCTGTTCTCTGATTGGTCCATTCAAAAATCTAATGGAGAAATCGCTGTCTATGGGAGAGATGCCAGACCCTAGTACAAAGCGAAGTGAAGGACATGGGTCTGGTATCAACCAGGCTAAGGTATCTGCAGTGCATTTGAAACTTTTACTGGGAACATATCTGTGTGAACAAATTGATTTCTAGTTTTGTTTCTCTTTCACAGGCATGACAAAGGATACATATAGAAACCAAGCTGAACTTTCTGCCATCTTTCTGTTCCACAAAAAAACCTATTGAGAAACGTATACCCTCTAAAATATTGATTATACTCATTTTGGCCACTAGATGGAGACATAGAATAATTAATGACATACCAAAAGGAGATAAATGACATTTTCACTGAACTAGATGTTTTGGTTTTTGCAGTCAAATTCAGATCCAAACATCTATCCCAAAATTACATTTTATCTTTCAGGGTAAAGTTTCTTCCTTAAGCTTTTTTACATATTTTTATAGTAAGAGTAATGTTGCAGAAGATTACATTAAAAATGTGATAGATGTATTCTTATTCCCTCACCTGAATGACATTGTTGAGTTTGTTTGACACCTGTACAGCTAGAATGTCAGAAGTGTTTTGTTAGGATGCACTGCAGACCAAACTGAAGGTAAATTTTCTAAAGTATAATTTATTTCACCTTTTAAGGCAGAACGTTGAAAGTGAGAGTTGTCCAATTGTTCCAAATTGTCTTGTAATCCTGACGCTGCAAGTTAAAGTCTAACATTTTGTCAAATATTTCATGGATGCTTGCTGTGGGGACCCCTGAAGGAGGAAGAACCTAAAACAACCTTTGTAACGGAAATAATATGACAATTTGTGCAAACATCCATCACAGAAAAGACTTTATCCATCCATCTTTTGCTGCTTATCCATAGTTGGGTCAATTCAGTTTAATTTATTTATATAGCACCAAGTCACAACAGAAGTCCTCTCAGAGCACTGAACAGAAACATTCACATAAAAAGTAAGTTAATAAATGTCTGAAGAGCAGATTGCTTTGAGTAACTTCGTCTCGGACTCATCGCTGGCCACTGAGGCAACAGGCTCAGGAGAGAAACTCAGACATTCCTCTCCCCAGCAACATCCAGTTCATTCTGGAGGTAACCCAAGGTTTTGCCAGGCCAGATCAGAAACGCCATCCCTCCAGCAACTTCTGGGTCTTCCCTGGGGCCTCCTACCAGTAGGATATGCCTGGAAAACCTTTACGAGAAGGCATCTGGGAGGAATCCTAGTCAGATGCCCGAACCACCTCAACTGGCACATTTTGATGCAGAGAAGCAGCGGCTGTTCTCAGAGCTTCCTCCAGATGATGGAGCTCCTCACCCCATCTCTAAGGCTGAGCCTAGCCACCCTACAAAGATCTTGGCCTTGGAGCTTGTTGGCAAGTGCTTGGTAAGCTTTGGCTCCTGGGGCTCAGCTGGGCCAAGCCCCCTCCAAAAAAATAACAGGAAGCCCCCTCCAGGTGGACATACCACCTGTGAGGAGGTCTGTCAAGGTCAGGTGATTTACATGTCGAACAGCAGGCAATGGAGGGTCCCTGGTTATGCCAATTCTTGGTGAAATAGACTAGCATAGGGATGTGGGATGTCACATCACTGGCAGGTGAGGAGTAGGAGTTCATGTGTGAGGTTGAGCGGTACCAACTAGATATACAGTAGTTGGACTTATCTCTATGCACAGCTTGGGCTCAAGAACTCAACTCCTGGAGAGAGGTTGGACTCTCCTATTCCGGAGTTGCCCGGGGAGAGAGCGGCATTGGGCGGGTGTGGAGGTACTCAAGCCCTTGGCTGATCTTGGTGATGGAGCGTTCCCTGGTGAATTAGAGGGTTGCTTCTCTGCAGCCTCGGGCTTCAGGAGGGAAGGCTCTGAATGGTGTTTGTGTTCATCCTCCAAACATCAGATTACATAGCCTTTCTGGAGTCCGTAAGGAAACAACAACAAACAAACAAGATCAATTACCCTGGAAGTCTTCTCTGATCAAACCCATCTGACTGTCTGTTTTTTCATCTTCCAGAAACCCAGAGGACCCTTGTATATTTGTAAATAGTAATTCCCCACTGTAAATAATAAACACTGTTACTTGTACCTTTTTGTCTTGTGTCGTTCTGGGTCTCGTTACCTACTGGGTTACCTTTTGAGATCTTAACAGTTAATGCTTCAACCATACTAAAACCCAGAACGAGACCATGAACGCACAAGCTCCCTCCTCGCAGGCCATAAGCCAGACTCCAGAGGAGTTGCTGAAACAAGTATTAACTCAACAACAAAAAACCCAATCTGACATGCTAGTACTCGGAGGTATGGTTAATTCAGTACTGAAGCGACTTGCTTCTCCTTTCCCAGCTCCTGCTGCCACCTCACCCTCAAACCCTCCCAGCACCAGTTCAAACAATAACTCTCCTTCTCCTCAGCAGTTACTGGTTAAACCATCTGAACTCTTCTCAGGAGACCCAGCGTCATGTGAGGGATTCCTCCTACAGTGCAAACTCTCCTTCAAAGGGGCTCCTCAGCTCTACTCCAAGGACATCGCTAAGATTACATATCTGAACAGTCAGCTTTCAGGTAAAGCCCTCCAGTGGGCATCTTCTTACCTCCACAACCATGAGTTGGACTTTGTGTCGTTCGACCAGTTTCTGAACGAGTTCCGCAGGATTTTTGACCGGCCGTTGCAACAACCCAATGCAGAGAAGCGTTTGTTGGGATTACGTCAGGGCAGACGACCCGTCTCCGAACACGCTCTGGACTTCCGCATTCTCGCGGCTCAAACGGGGTGGAACGACAGGGCGCTCCAAGGTACTTTCTTGAATTCTCTCTCTGATTATGTCAAGGACCAGATTGCAGCAAGGGACGAGCCTCCTAACTTCGACGCGCTAATTAATTTGGCGATCTCCATTGACGAACGTTTCCGGGAACGTCGCCGAGAACGGGACTACAACTTCCAGAGACCCAACACTTCCTCTTTCACTTCCATGCGCAGATTAATTTTACCTACGGTTATTCAGTTCAAACAAAACCGTTTTCCTGTGCCAGCA
Source organism: Garcialebias charrua (assembly GCA_038048925.1). Taxonomy (NCBI): domain Eukaryota; kingdom Metazoa; phylum Chordata; class Actinopteri; order Cyprinodontiformes; family Rivulidae; genus Garcialebias; species Garcialebias charrua. Next base: position 40,274 of record JBBPBX010009187.1, on the reverse strand, counting down.
TTAATTGACTCTGGTGCTGAACAAAATTTAATTAGTCATGATTTAGTCGAGAAATTCTCTCTCCCCGTTCTGGACATTGACCCAGTTTCTATTACTGGAGTAACTAGGGAGACTTTAGCGCAGATCCGTTTTAAGACTGGAGATTTGCATTTAATCACATCTGGTAATCACCATGAATTTGTTAGTTTCTTTGTGTTTGATTCACCCAACACTCAAATGATTTTCCCTGGTTAAAGAACCATAATCCCCACATCAATTGGGAGTTTGGCCGAATAGAGAAATGGAGTGACAAGTGTTTGAAGAATTGCCTTCGTTCAGGCATCTCCAACCCTTTAACCAGTGTACAAGAAACCGAGAACATTGATCTTTCCACCATTCCCCCCGTGCATCATGATCTGTCTCCTGTATTCAGTAAAGTGAAGGCTCTCTCTCTTCCTCCCCCCGTGCATCATGATCTGTCTCCTGTATTCAGTAAAGTGAAGGCTCTCTCTCTTCCTCCCCATCGTCACTATGACTGTGCCATCGACCTCCTTCCTGGGGCTCCTCTGCCATCTAGCCGTTTATATCACCTCTCGGGTCCTGAACGGAGATCCATGAAATCCTACATCGAGGAGTCTTTGGATTCAGGTATCATCCGCCCTTCTACTTCTCCACTGGGGGCATGAAATCCTACATCGAGGAGTCTTTGGATTCAGGTATCATCCGCCCTTCTACTTCTCCACTGGGGGCAGGGTTCTTTTTTGTTGCTAAGAAAGACAAGACACTACGCCCTTGTATTGACTGACTATCGGGGTTTGAACAGTATTACTGTAAAGAACAAGTACCCCTTACCACTACTTGACTCAGTCCATGAGAAGCTGCAACCAGCCACTATCTTCTCCAAGTTGGACCTACGTAATGCTTATCACCTCGTCCGTATCCGAGAGGGTGACGAATGGAAGACAGCCTTTAAGACACCCGTGGGACACTTTGAGTATCTCGTCATGCCTTTTGGCCTCACCAATGCTCCTGCAGTGTTTCAAGCACTAGTCAACGATGTTTTGAGAGACTTTATTGGTGATTTTGTGTTTGTTTACTTGGATGATATTCTCATTTATTCCAGGAATGAGGATGAACACGTCGCTCATGTCCGGACGGTGCTCCAAAGACTGTATGAGAACCAACTTTTTGTAAAAGGTGAAAAATGTGCTTTTCACACTTCTTCTGTTGCTTTTTTGGGTTTTATCTTTGGAGAAGGACACTACAGGGCAGACCCTGAGAAGACAAAGGCAGTGGTGGAGTGGCCGATCCCTGAGACTAGGAAGCAACTGCAACGGTTCTTGGGTTTTGCAAACTTCTACCGACGCTTTATCAAGGACTACAGTCGCATCGCAGCACCTCTGTCACAACTCACATCCACCAACAGAAACTTCAGATGGACCCCGGAAGCCAACTCTGCTTTTGGTAAGCTAAAACAGCTTTTTTCATCCACACCCATCCTTTGTCATCCAGACATCACTCGTCAGTTTATCCTGGAGGTGGATGCTTCTGACACTGGGGTAGGAACCGTTTTGTCGCAGAGGTCAACTTTGGACAATAAAGTGCACCCATGTGCGTTTTTCTCTCGCCGTCTGTCTCCAGCTGAACGGAATTATGACGTGGGCAACAGAGAACTACTCGCTGTGAAACTGGCACTAGAGGAGTGGCGTCACTGGCTTGAGGGCACCGAGTTGCCTTTTCTTATTTGGACTGACCATAAGAATCTCACTTATCTCAGAGAAGCCAAACGTCTAAATCCCAGGCAGGCACGCTGGTCACTGTTTTTCAACAGATTCAATTACACGCTGACTTTCAGACCTGGGTCTAAGAATGTTAAACCCGATGCTTTGTCTCGCCAGTTTTCTCCTCCAGATGCCCCAGAGGTTGAGGAGAACATCTTACCCCCGACTTGCATCGTTGGGGTACTCACCTGGCCCATTGCCCAGGAGGTTCGTGAAGCCCATCGTATGGAACCGGACCCTGGCACAGGACCTCCTGGTACACTCTTTGTTCCCACCGCCATGAGGTCCAAAGTACTGGAATGGGTGCATACGAACAAGCTCTCTTGTCACCCAGGTATTACACGTATGTTGTCGTTAACCAAGACCCACTTCTGGTGGCCCACTTTGTCCCAAGACGTCAAAGACTTTGTTGCAGCTTGTCCTACTTGTGCCAGGAACAAAACTGGTACCCAACCCCCTGTAGGACTTCTCCAACCGTTACCCACGCCCAGCCGCCCATGGTCCCACATCGCTGTTGACTTTGTCACCGACCTGCCTCCGTCTGAGGGTAACACCACCATTCTCACAGTCATTGACAGGTTTTCTAAAGCAGCCCATTTCTTGCCTCTTCCTAAGTTACCTTCTGCCATGGAGACTGCTCAACTCCTTGTACAACATGTTTTTCTCATTCATGGTGTCCCTTCCGACGTGGTGTCGGATAGGGGTCCCCAGTTCGTCTCTCAGGTGTGGCGCAGTTTTTGTGGTGCCTTGGGGCATCGACCAGTCTCACCTCTGGCTATCACCCGCAGTCCAACGGTCAGGCCGAACGGTGCAACCAAGAGCTCGAGGCCACCCTGCGGTGCCTCATTGAGGGCAATCCCTCTGCTTGGAGTCGACATCTGGTCTGGGTGGAGTATGCCCACAATGCCCATACTTCTGCGGCCACAGGTATGACACCTTTTGAAGCTTCACTAGGATATTTGCCCCTTTTGTTCCCCAGTCAGGAGTCGGACATCTCGGTGCCGTCAGTGCAACACCATTTCCGACGCTGTCGGCATGTCTGGCGCCAGGCTAAGGCTGCACTTCTCCACACGGCCGCCCAAAATAAGAGGTTTGCGAACCGCCACCGATCTTCTGCGCCCTCCTATCAGGTGGGTCAGAGGGTTTGGCTTTCTACCAGGAACATCGTCCTGAAGGACACCCCGAGGAAGTTGGCGCCTCGATTCATCGGCCCTTTCCCTATACTCCGGATCGTCAACCCCTCTGCGGTGCGTCTTGGGCTACCCGCTTCCATGAGGATTCATCCAACGTTTCACGTGTCCCAGGTAAAGCCCGTTTCTGTGAGTCCTTTGTGCCCGCCTGCCAGCCTCCCTCCGCCTGCTCGTCTCATCGACAACCATCCGGCCTTCACCGTACGTGCCATTCTGGATGTGCGCCGTCGTGGGAGAGGTTTTCAGTATCTTGTGGACTGGGAGGGATACGGCCCAGAGGAGCGGTCGTGGATTCCTCGCTCTTTCATCCTGGACCCCAGTCTGATCACCACCTTCTTCAGGGCTCACCATGAGAAGCGCGTCGGGGCTCCTGGAGGCGCCCCTTGAGGGGGAGGTACTGTAAGAGTGGCACCTGCTGCAGCTCCAAGATGGCCGCCAATCATCCACAGCTGACGGTCATCTACCTGACAAGCTACACCTCTACTTAAGGCTGCAGTCGAGTTCTACTCTTCGCTGAAGCATTCTATGCCATACATGGTATTTATGCTTCTAGCCAGTTTGTGAGTCTATTGAGAGAAACTTACCCTGTGCTTGTTTTTGTTCTCAGCCCTCGGATTCTCCTGGTTCCAGCTCTTTGCTTGTCGTGCTTTGCCCTCCAGCCACTTGCCTGCCTCACTCGCCCTCTGGGACTCCATCTCAAGGACTTAAGGACTCTCTGGGATCATCCTCCTCTTTTCATCCGTAAGGAAACAACAACAAACAAACAAGATCAATTACCCTGGAAGTCTTCTCTGATCAAACCCATCTGACTGTCTGTTTTTTCATCTTCCAGAAACCCAGAGGACCCTTGTATATTTGTAAATAGTAATTCCCCACTGTAAATAATAAACACTGTTACTTGTACCTTTTTGTCTTGTGTCGTTCTGGGTCTCGTTACCTACTGGGTTACCTTTTGAGATCTTAACATCTTCCTGTTAAAGGGAGTTTTTTCTTTCCACTGTCTCCTTTGTGCTTGCTCAGGATGGGAGACTGTGACGAAGTGAAGATTCAACACAATCTGATGCTTCCTTAGATAACTTTTACCAATTGGCTTTCTATGTGTGTGAATTATTCTGTTCAGTGCGCTGAGATGACTTCTGTTGTGATTTGGTGCTTTATAACTAAAACTGAACTGAACTGGGTGAATATCAGCAACTGATTCACTTTTAGGAGTGAACTCAATCCAAGTTGGCTGCCACAACTAATCAATGCAAGTAATCTTTGTTAAAAACTGATGTACAAGGTGGAAACAACATTATTTTTATAGTTGCATGGATCATTCAAACCTGTTGTAACAGCCATATGATCATATTTTTTGTAAATTCAAGTATTTTTATGAAAAGGGCATTTTAGCTGTGTGCAGGCTGTTATTCTATGTTTCTCAGGCTGTGTTCCCAGACACCTCTGACTCTCCATTTTTCTCTGGCCTCCCCACTTCTCCATGTACCGTACTTTTCACTGTATAAGTTGCACCTTTTTGCATGAATTAGCAAGTCCTGTGACTTCTCCAGTGAAGTGATTGCTTAGGTTTTACTTCCCGTATTTATAAATACATTTTTGGCTGAGCTCTGAGGATTTCATTCATTCTGACAGAAAATATTGAACACTAACATTTTCAGCCACTAGATGGTCCTCAAGTAATATGGCAATCTAAATGTCTCATTAATAGGTAAAAGTGGCTATTAATGAGACACTTGGCTTGCCATACAAGGCCACCTTCGTCTCGCTCTGGAACTCCTGGAGCAAACATCAAATCAGCTGCATTTCGCCGCCCAGTGAAATGCAGCTGATTTGACCATTAAAGTGCATTTATTAAGGATAAGTTAAACTGAGACACACCTTTACTATGATTTTGAGCAAACAAACAATTGTTTTTTTAGGTGTTAATCTTGTTACATTCTTGTTAAAGTCCTAACATGCACACTCCCACAGCCAAATCATTTTTTTACACAACACCATGGGCGTAACAGCCGCGGGGTACGCGTGGGACATGTCCCCCGCACTTTCCATATCTGTGCCCTCTGTCCCCCGCACTTTTTTGAACCATTTCAACTGTCTAATCTGCTAATAAGATGCGGTAACTCGTTTTTCCGAACTGTCTTTAAACGCACCATGAACGGCACACGCTTACACCGGTGTGACGCACCTGTTTACAAGGGGAGACCGGCGTGCTGTGTTGGGCATTAGCTGCAGAGCGACCATGTTCAGCAAACCAGCCAGAGTCAGCAAAAAGCAAAAAACTCTGCACAATTTTTTCCGACCAAGCCCTGTAAGTGAACAATGCTGTTTCATGCAGATAATAATGAGTATGAGACTAGTAAATACTATCATAATATTAGCTAAATTATGACTAGTACAACAGATAATGTTAGCTAAATTATGACTAATGTTAGCTAAATTATGACTAGTAAATACAACAGATAATGTTAGCTAAATTATGACTAATGTTAGCTAAATTATGACTAGTAAATACAACAGATAATGTTAGCTAAATTATGACTAATGTTAGCTAAATTATGACTAGTAAATACTAACAGATAATGTTAGCTAAATTATGACTAGTAAATACAACAGATAATGTTAGCTAAATTATGACTAGTAAATACAACAGATAATGTTAGCTAAATTATGACTAATGTTAGCTAAATTATGACTAGTAAATACTAACAGATAATGTTAGCTAAATTATGACTAGTAAATACCAACAGGTAATGTTAGTTAAATTATGACATATACTACAGACACTGTTAGCTAAATTATGAATTATAAATACTACAGATAATGTTGGCTAATTTATGACTAATAAACTCTTACAGATTATGGTAGCTAAATCACTAGTAATCTCATGCAGATAGTATTAGGTAAATGATGACTGCTTCATACATGCAATTACAATAGTTGACAGGTATAATAATGGTTTTACATTTCTTGCTACTTAGTTAATGCCAAGAATAAACAATCTTATTTATTTTCTTTGTAAAATTTGTGCTCACTTGCTTTCCACATAATAAAAATCTTTATTGCCACCATAGAAAGAACAATGTCAGGGAGGAGACAAACCAGAGGCCAGCAGCAGGGATGATGGTGATGCAGGGTCTTCCCAGGTAAGGACAGGTTATAACATGCTAAGAAAATGATTTATTACAGGGAGAAACGATGCAGGTTTCAGATCAGGATTTATTTACAGATACTTCAGAATTACTCTTATTCCCACTCCAAAAATATTTTTCATATGTATTAGCACAGAGAGAAGAGCATGTGTCAGGGCAAAGACCAGACTGCAGCACATTGACTGCAGATGATATCTAAATGATGATTAGTTCATACATGCCAATATATTGTTATGCTAGTTAACAAGAATATTAAGGTTGTTTT
>JBBPBX010009187.1:9655-33663 GCA_038048925.1 Garcialebias charrua | reverse complement strand
TAATAATGAATTTAATTTAGAACGCAGTTTTCATCAACAAAAATCTCACAGTGCTACAAAGTGCAACAAAATCAAAAATAAAACAAGTTATAATACTGTACAAGTAAAATCAATAATAATATCAACTAAGATCAAAGATAAAATCATGAGGAGGCAGAGTAGGCTCGCTAAAAAGAAAGGTCTTCAAGCCGTTTTTAAAGTCAACCAGTGACTGTGGAGCTCTCAGGTAGTCAGGGAGGGAGTTCCAAAGGCGGGGGGAAGCCACACAGAATGCCCGGTCTCCATGGTCCTTAATTTGGTTCGAGGAATGTGAAGGAGATTACAGTTCTGTGATCGTAGAGACCGAGTGGATGAATATGGTGCAAGAATGTCCTTTAGATAATCTGGTGAAGTTCCGTGTAAGCATTGGTGTGTAATGAGAGCAGTTTTGTACTGAATTCTGTAGGTGACAGGAAGCCAATGAAGTTTATGGAGAATGGGTGTAATATGTTCAAATTTAAGAGCTCTCAACAAGATCCTTGCTGCACTGTTTTGAATATATTGAAGCTTCTGAAGATTTTTGCCAGGGATTCCAATAAACAGGGAGTTGCAGTAGTCGAGCCTGGAGGAGACAAAAGCATGGACGAGCTTCTCAGCATCAGAAAAAGTTAGATGGGCGAAGTCTGGAGATGTTTCGAAGATGGAAGAAGCAAGTTTTAAACAGATGCTTAATGTGATTTTCAAATGTAAGATGAGAGTCCATTTTTATTCCAAGATTTGTAACAGAGGTGGAGAGGGGGATGTCTTGTCCAGAAAAGGAAATTGTTGTTATAGTTGATGTTTGTACCTGGTGAGGGGTGCCAATCAGTATGGCCTCAGTCTTGGAGCAGTTTAATTGAAGAAAGTTCTGATTCATCCATGCCCTAATTGCCTCCAGGCAGGCAGAGAGGGCAGTGAGTGAAGATGGAGATGACAATGGGGATGATGATGATGCTCCAGTCCTGATGTAAAGCTGTGTATCGTCGGCATAACAGTGAAAAGAAATATTGAACTGATTAATAATTTGACCTAAAGGCAGCATGTAACCTGCTTTGTTCCAGGCATTGATCAATGATGTTCTGCGTGACTTTATAGGGGACTTGGTTTTTGTTTACTTAGATGATATCCTTGTTTATTCAAGAGACGAGAAAGAGCACTGTAACCATGTACATAGAGTCCTTCAAGACTTTACGAGAACCAATTATTTGTTAAAGGAGAAAAGTGTGTTTCATTTGACATCAGTATCGTTCTTGGGGTTCCTTTTTGAGAGTGGTTATCGTACTGACCCCGAAAAGACCAGAGCAGTGGAGGAGTGGCCAGTTCCAGAGAACAGGAAACAGCTTCAGCGTTTCCTTGGTTTTGCAAACTTTTACAGGCGATTCATAAAGGACTATAGCCACATCGCCGCACCTCTCTCTCAACTTACCTCCATAAACCTGGTCTTCAAGTGGACTCCCGAGGCAGACGCCGCCTTCAACAGACTTAAAAAACTATTTTCTTCTACACCAGTTCTATGACATCCTGACCCAAGCCATCAATTCATCCTGGAAGTGGATGCCTCAGACTCTGGGGTGGGTGCCATTTTGTCACAACGTTCTCCCAAGGATAACAAGGTCCACCCTTGTGCCTTTTTCTCACGACGGTTATCACAGGCCGAGAGAAACTATGATGTTGGCAACCGCGAGTTATTGGCAGTGAAACTGGCATTAGAAGAGTGGCGCCATTGGTTGGAGGGTACTCCTACCCCTTTTTTGATATGGACAGACCACAAAACCTTACATACCTGAGAGAGGCAAAGAGATTGACCCCCAGACAGGCCCGATGGTCCCTTTTCTTTAACCGGTTTAACTTTGTTCTGACTTTTAGACCTGGCTCAAAGAATGTTAAACCAGATGCTCTCTCCCGTCAGTTCACTTCTCCAGATTCTCCGGACGTTGAGGTAACCATTATTCCACCAGTCTCTGTCGTGGAAGTTCTCACCTGGCCCATCGAGAAGGAAGTTATGGACGCTCAAAAGGATGAACCTGACCCTGGCACGGGTCCCCCCGGCAAACTTTTCGTTCCCTCTAACATGAGGGGTAAGGTATTGGACTGGCTCCATTCACACAAACCGTCCTGTCACCCTGGCACCTCCCGTATGCTCTCTTTGGTTAAGACGCATTTCTGGTGGCCCACACTCACCCAAGATGTCAAGTCCTATGTTTCAGCCTGTCCGACCTGTGCGAGGAACAAAACTGGTAATACACCTCCTGCCGGACTCCTCCTACCCTTGCCCACGCCTGGCCGTCCTTGGTCTCATATTGCTGTAGACTTCGTCACGGGTTTACCCCCTTCTGAAGGTAATACCGCCATCTTCACCATCATCGACCGTTTTTTGAAGGCTGCTCATTTCATTCCCCTGCCCAAGCTTCCCTCTGCTTCTGAGACGGCTCACCTTCTTATCTCACATGTGTTTCGCATTCATGGTATCCCCTCTGATATTGTGTCGGATCGGGAGCCCCAGTTTATCTCGCAGGTCTGGAAGAGTTTTTGCACCACTCTGGGGGCTACAACCAGCCTCACTTCGGGTTATCACCCTCAATCAAATGGTCAGGCTGCGGTGTAATCAGGAACTTGAGACCGCCCTCCGGTGCGTCGCCGAACGTAACCCCTCGGCCTGGAGCAAGCATCTGATTTGGGTTGAGTACGCCCACAACGCTCACAAGTCCTCTGCCATAGGTATGTCTCCATTCGAGGCTCCTCTTGGATACCTTCCCCCCTTGTTTCCCAGTCAGGAGATCAACGTTCCAGTTCCATCTGTCCTGCACCACTTCCGCCGTTGCCGGCGGGTCTGGCAAGAGACGAAGGCGGCCCTCTCACGTACGGCTGCTCAGAATAAGACATTTGCTGACCGCTGTCGCTCTACGGCTCTTGTGTACAAGGTGGGTCAAAGAGTCTGGCTCTACACTAGGGACATTCCTATTAGGGGCACCACGAGGAAGATGGCTCCTCGTTTCATCTGACCTTTCCCGATCACGAGGATCGTCAACCGGTCTGCGGTACGTCTTCAACTCCCCTCGTCTATGCAGATTCACCCCACATTCCACGTCTCTCAGGTCAAGCCGGTCTCCGAGAGCCCTCTGTGCCCACTCTCCAACCTTCCTCCTCCTGCCCGGCTGATCGACAACCACCCGGCCTTCACTGTCCGGGCCATTTTGGACATTTGTCGCCGTGGCTGGGGTTTTCAATATCTGGTTGATTTGGAGGGTTATGGACCTGAGGAGCGGTCTTGGATTCCCCGCTCGTTCATCCTGGATCCCAGCCTCATCACCGCCTTCTTCAACACCCACCCGGAAAAGCGCCGCGGACCGCCCAGAGGCGTTTCTTGAGGGGAGGGGGTACTGTCGGAATCCCACTGTCTGCAGCCCTCTCCAAGATGGCCACCAATTGACACCAGCTGACGGTCGTCCATCTAATGAGGAGCTCCTCTACTTAAGGCTGCAGTCCAGTGAGATCCAATGCTGGAGCATTGTACCTCAATCGGTATTTATGACTTCAGCCAGAGAGTATTAATCTGATAAGAGTGCTTACCTTGTGATCTTGTGCCCACAGTTTTGTGAATCCTTGGATCCTGTTTTCCATCTGCAAGTTCCTGTCTTGTTGCCACTCGCTTGCCAAACCACTCTCGAGTCCTGAAGTCCTTTCAGAACCTCGACTCAACATCCCCCTGTAAGATAACAAACAGAGCATCAGTTTTTGATCCACCTATCCCACCAGAAGGACCCTGACCCTGTTCTATCTTCCAGGCACTCCAGAGACCCCAAGTGTTCCATTTCACCTGTACATAATAAACACTGTTATAATTGTTACTCTGAGTTTTGCTTCTGTTCTGGTCTCGTACCACTCTGGGTTCAGTCGGTCCTTACAATTTCTGCTTTTTTCAGCCTAATTGGTTAATCATATTATGCTTTCTTCTACAAATCTAAGCTTGTTGTACCCGTTCAGCTAACGTTTTGCATTTTTAAGCTAATCTCTGCTGTTTTTAGATACATTCAAGTTTTTTGTGGTAATTTATGCTATTCAGCTTAACTAGCTTATTTCAGCTTGCTATGGTCCTTTTAGCTTAGTCTTTCAGATACTTTTCAGCCATTTTTTGGCTAATTTCATCTTTTCGTGGCAAATTTAATAATTTTTGTGTTAATTTCTGCTTATTTAAACCTAATTCAGAAAATGTGTTCTTTCTGCTTTCCTCTGCTAATTTAGGCTCATCCTTCCATTTCAAAACTACATTTCAGTTTTTATTTTATTTTAAATTTTAGCTAATTTTAGCCGTTTCTTTGAGAGTTCTTCTGCAAGCATTCACACTGCATTTTTGCAAAAAATGCAATTTCTCTCGTTTTCTTGTTGCCAGCATGCAACTCAAAGCTCAAATGTCCAGGGTAAGGTCCTGACAGTTTATTGGTGAACTAATAAGAAAACATTGTATGCAATCTGCACAAAAGTACAAATTCAAAGTATTAATAAAAAGCTAATGGTGGGCTTTTGGTTTCTCTATTTGCCATTAATAAAGAAATGGGTTGAGGACATTTTGTCTCTGAACTTTGGAACTGCCCACAGTTAAAGAGATTAACCTTTTCCTCCCGGCTCACGTCGTGTTGAGTTTTCCTTTCCCCCGGCTTTGGTCTTTCTCTCCAGTGTAACCTCGTCTTTTCTTCTGCAGCGTCTCTGCTGACAATCCCTTGTCCCGTCTCCCCCTCTCCAGTGCCCTCCCTTCCCTCCTTTTATACGAAGGCCAGGTTCAAGGGTCACCAATTACTCCGAGAGGGCTGAGAAAGTTGCATGGGCTCTGCCCTCAGGGCTGCCATGTTGCATTATCGTCAGTGAGATTGCAGGTACGCAGCAGCCACAGGCTGCCGGCACAACAACCACAGCCTCTGCCTCAGAACCGACCATTTGGCTCAATAAGATTCAAACTGTCGTCATGCCTGGCTCTTATCTGCTTCTCCTCTCACGGAGCTGTTGGGCAGAACAAGTCTGGACTTCCCGAGAACTTTCATGAAGAGTATGATTTCTGATTATTTACTCTGTGTTCCTTACTGTCCGATGACTTAGTTTTCAAACTGATCAAGTGTAGACGCAAAAAGATAATAGATTGTTTTTAGAAAAGCTCATAAGTGCATGTTTTAAAGATAAACTGTAATGTAAAATAACAGCCTCGTTGGTTTAACTTCTGTTTTTATATAAGAAACATTGTATCAGCACATCAAAGTTCTAATCTGGCAGGAAGTTGTGTAATTACAGGTAACCCCCGACCTACGAACAAGTTTGGGACCTAAGAACCGTTCGCAGCTCGATCCGTTCGTAGGTAGGGGGTGAAAATTATTAAAAAAAAAATTTCATTCATTCATTCAACCTTTATTTATCATGCTAACGGAGCGCGCACACACATTTAAGCATGTACAGTAGTGTACTGTAATGTTAAACATTGCTATTCACATTTACAGAATAAATAAAAATATATTTTCTTACTTTGAGATGGTCATAGCCGACATCTTAGGTTGCCATGCGTTGTTGTTATCAGGCCGAGCAGCGCGACGAGCAAACCACGGGAGCTGCTCGAGGCCTGTGTTAGCTCTCGAGGCCTGTGTTAGCTTCTGCTAGCCAGGCCATGAGCTGGTGTTGGAGCGGCGGTGCGGCCCAATCGGCCATCAATCTGCAGCTGCTTCTCCGCCTGAGACGTCCACAGAGCTCACAGAGCGATTCCAGATAGTAATTAATCCATATGAGGCAATCCTGATCAACAAGTCTTCCAAACTTTGCTGCCTGTAGCCGTGACTAACCCTAAGATGGCTGGCCTCCGGTGACTGGCGACCTTCTTCCTGTTATGACCGACCTTCTTCCTGTTATGACCGGAAGTTGCACGATTATTGCGCAATCATGACAAAAATGATCAGAAATGATCATTTTTTATCATAATTATTATTTATAAAGCATTTAAAACAACCACAGCTGCAACAAAGTGATGTACACATGAAATTAAGAACATTTAAACACAAAAAAAAATAATATATTTATTATTTTTTTTTTTTAATACAGTAATTTCATATTTTTATTAAATATGATACGTTCGTAGGTCCCGTGGTTCGCAGGTCGATGGGGTCGTAGGTCGGGGGTTTGCTGTATTTATTTATTATTAACCATTATTAAAAAAGTCATATCCCATTGAGGTCGCCAGTCTGTGGGAGGAAAAACAGAGTAGCCGGAGAAAACCCACACAAAAACACAACAACATACAAACACCATCCAGAAAGACCCCCAGGTCCAAACCCAGAACTGAACCCAAGACTGTCTTGCTGTGAGGTAATAGGAGTAACCACTGGTCCATTGTGCTGCCCAGATCACAGTTCATACCAGATGTAGTAAGCAGGGCTGCAACAACAATTTTTATTTTTTTACTGGTCAAATTACCATTTTTTTTTCCATTCAAGAACACAACCTGTTGGGGTAAGACTTAATTCAGCAACCATGTAATTTTATGCTCGCATTAAACCAATTGTGCTTGCCTTTCTGTTGGTAGAACCGCATGCAATCCAGGTTTTTGTGCCAGAGAGGCAGATTATATTACTATTACATTTGTTAACTGAACTTTGTTCTAAACAAAATCAACCAAAGCTGCTGCAGTTTTTCTGCATAGGTTGCGAGGAGGTCACGGAAGGTGTCTCATGCTTCATCTACAACGCATCACATCTGATTCATTCAGTTTATCAAAACAATATTTTTTAGACAACTTTTAGTCACGGTGCTGTAGTTGTGAAGATATCCAGGCCTCCTTTTTTCTTTGTCCAGAAACCAAAATCAGGCAGTTTTGGGGTTGTTCATGTTTTAACTTTGCTTTTCCTCTTTGTCCCATTGGTGCCATCTTGCAGAATAAATGGTACTCGAGGCTAACATTTTAAAAAGCGTTTTATTTTCCGTTCTAACCGCACCAAAACAGATTTTTCAGCTTAGTTCGAGGCCGCCTGGCACATTGCTGTTTGGACGGGGCCAACAGAAGCTGTGCAGCCAGTTGGAGCTGAAGCGGCTTCTGAATGGAGAATCCCAGAGAGTGTTTGAGCACGCTCAGCCAAACCCTTAGTAATTGCAAAAACAACACTTGGTCCACCAATAATGGGTGCGTGTCATCTCCAATCCCAAGTCTGCCAGTCTGTCCACGTCGCAGCGGCGGCAATTACAGACCTGGGCCGTGCACCGGTGGAGTGTAAAGGCAGAACAGTAGGTTGTGTGTATGTGTGTGAGGGGGCGGAAGGTTATGGGGTGCATGATGAATTGAGAGAGGTGCGTTTGAGGACACCAAAAAGAGCAAACCTGCAGGAGTTTCATTGACAAGTTGAGACATTTTGTTGGTAGATGGCAGATTATGGCATCATTAAATGCCAAAAAAAACCTACCATGTGTTTTACTACTTCTACTAGCAAAGTACTTCAGCTGTAATAAATGACGCATCCTTAAGTTACAAAAAAATAAAATAAAAGAATGTAGCCAATGTGTGGCTGAAGGCAAATCCTTTTTCTGTCCTTGTGGAATAACCAGGGCCTCACATGAGCACCTTCTGACTCGCTTCCTTTACCAAACATCCTCATGGCTACCCATCCATAACTTCTACAATGGTCATCACAGGGATTAACTGAAACACTGACTGATCTTTCTGGTTTGACTGCTATTGTTTTATTTGATTTTTCCCACAGAAGCATGACGGACTGGTGTTGAGGCAGACAATGGAACTGAACCGTGGTCTGACCCCAGCACTAATTTGCCAGCTTGTGCTCTTTTAACAAGTGCTAGTTTCACCAGCGCTCAGTTTGTTTATCCGTTCATCTTCTCTTTATTTGTTGTGATTTTCTTCATTGTTGTGCACAGAGCTGTAAAAGGGGATTAAGACATGCTTTTGTGGACTTTTCTCTTGGCTTATTCTTAGCTACCATTCCAGCTTAAACGCGTTTAGGTGCAAGATTGAGTACTGAGTTTAGATGATGTCCTTTACGTCAAGCCTAGTTTACTTATAAAGCACATTTAAAAACAGCAGCTGTTACCAAAGTGCTTAACAATAAGAACAAGGCAGTTAAAGATGTAATAAATAAAAAAAACACAAACATAATGCAAAACAAACAATGAATATTAAATCATATCAGACTGTTAAACGTGAGTGAAAACAGGTTTGTTTAAGGAGAGACTTAAAAACAGGAAGTGAAGTGGCCTGTCTAATGTTGAGGGACAGATTGTTCCAAAGTTTAGGGCCCATGACAGAAAAAGTCAGATCTCCTCTGAGCTTCAGTCTAGTTTTTGGTACAACCAAAAGCAGCAGGGTCAGATGATCTCAGAGCCCGAGAAGGAACATGGTTGAAGTTGGTCAGAGAGGTGAAGGTGCAAGGCCATTAATGCATTTAAATGTCAACAGAAAAATAAAAATAAATTCTGATACGTACAGGGAGCCAGCGAAGTGAGGTCAAAACTGGTGAAATATTTGTACTCAAACCTACGAGTTCCTGTTAAGAGCCGAGCTGCAGCATTTTGGACGAGCTGGAGACGTGAAAGGAAGACCTGACTGACTCAATCATAAAACACATTACAATATTCCAGCCGCATTTTAACAAATGCATTAACTATTTATTCAAGGTCAGGTCTGGTCAACACCGACTTAAACTCAGCTCTCTGCCTTAACTGGAAGAAGCTTTTTATTAGAACAGAATTAATGTATTTTTATTAAACTTAAAGTCAGAGTCTAAAACCATCCCAAGATTTGTAACAGACCGTTTAAAGATATGGCTCAAGGGAGTCAAGATTTACATAATCAGAGACAGCAGTAGAGCTACGACTAAACACGACTTCTGTTTTCTGATGATTGAAACTTGAAAAGTTTGATCATGCCTTTAAAGGAGACCACAGATAGGTTTTTAAAATTTTTATAACCTATGTCTGTGCGCTATCCAGACAATGTTCATTCAATTTAATACACAAAATAATTCTTAGACAATCAATTATACCCTTTTTAATTCTGCCATTTTTAACTTTCGTTTTGAACGACTGGTTTTATGATAATGAGCTCTGAAGTTCACGCCCTTCAAAGATCTGTTTACATTAACTACGCCCTCTGTAACACCCAGTATCTCTAATCTATACATAGTTCCCAGACACGCCCCCAGTATTGCGCAAACCGGTTTTCGCACCACATCTGAAGGCAGAGAAGGCAAAGATGGCGAACGAGCAGAGCAAATTATACGGACAAAAACACGAGCTACCACAGCTTCACCAAGGAACAAGAGCAAACTGGCAGTGGTCGAGTTAAATGAGTTTGAGAAAGAAATCATGGCAGACGAATCAGACAACTTGTCACAAAGTAGTTACTCCGATATCATTAATTATTTAATTACTACAAAGAGCGCACACCGGCTTCACAGCACACCGGCTTCACAGCACACCGGCTTCACAGCACACCGGCTTCACAGCGCAGAGCTTCACAGCTTTAAATCCAAAAAAGATGTGTAAACTGTCTCAATCAGATCTAACCAGCTAAAAAAAGGTTTAACTAAAATAACACACAGCCAACAAACAGTCCAAGCTGAACACAGACCAGAACCAGCACTTTGAGTCTTACCGTGTTGGAAGTTAGCATGTTGTTAGCATCTGGAGCGAGGCTCGCGGGAGCTCAGGTCGGACGGCGTGGATCCGTCGCGGCCGCGGGGGCACGTCCCATGGGACCGACGCGTCGCCCGCACGACTTGGCTCCCGTCCTCCTTCTCCAACTGGGACGGTCTCCCCGCCGGTCCCGGTGGACCGTGAGGAGGCCGTTGTCCGTTAGCGAGATGCTAAGCTAACCACAGCATGCAAGACGGTGTCGCTAAATAATAAATAAAAAAACAGCTCTAACACACAGACAGTTGTACTCTAACATTGTTCTGACATAGTTTCACAAAATGATTTATGTAGAATATTTTGTTTACCGGCCAAAAGGACGACGTCTTCCAGAGCAGATCCGAGCCAGACTCAGAGAGAGGAGCTGCAGTCCAGCTTCTCCGATGAGATAAATCCTTCACGTTTACTTTTTTTTTGATTAACTGAAACCTGCGCGTTGCCCAAACGTCTACCCGACTGGAACACCCACTGACACAACACGAAGTAACCATTGCAATTAATTAGAAATTAACACAAAAAAAAACGTGAAAAATGAACATCCATTAGACCGCTCTGTCCCCTGTTCTGACTTTCAAAATGAGGGTCCACCCGGAAGTAAGACGGATGTGACGTCACATGGGAACTATGTATTGTTTTAAAATTAGCTCTTTTTTTATTACTCATTTGACTTACTGTTAGTGCTAGCTTAAGATAACTTACCAAAAGCTGTCTGCGTGCGCCGCAATGAGCTGCTCCTTTTAGAGGCTAAAATAGCTCGTTCCTCATCAGCCCTTTTAGGTCCTCTCGTTGCATGCGGCGCTTTTGGGAGCGATCTCTTTTTGATTTAAAACAACCATGAAATTAAGAACATTTAAACTAAAGATGAGATGAAATCAGGAAAAACAACCGTCCAGTCTATTATACTGAAGTGGGTTGAGCCGCAGCAGGGGTTGCTAGGTGAGGGGTTGAACTAAAGGTGCGGGGGGATTGTCCTGGCGCTTGTGACGTCACAAGCGCCAGGATTTGAAAACGAAACCTATCTTATCACAGTAAAATAAACACACTTAGAGTAAATATACCACTGGGTGCATTTTCTTTGGCACTAGGACTGTTTTTTATGAAGTACATACCCAAAGTTGAGTAAAAAAAAACATTAAAAAGTGAATTTTGCATCTGTGGTCCCCTTTAAGACATTTTAACAGTGGGTGAATTGTGCATGAATAGTTGGGTTTTAAGGGCAGATAAATCTGACAATCAGCATAGCAATGAAACAAAAGACCATGTTTCCTCAAGAAAGACCCCAAAGTCAACAGATAAGAGTGAAAGCAAAAAATAAATAAATAAGCACCGGCACGGATACACCATTTGCAATCTTAACAGACATTCCTGTCAGGTAAAAACTGAACCATTCTAATGCTGCACCTGTCCCAACCCAGTGTTCTAACCTTGATACAAGGATACTGTGGTCAACAGTATCAAAAGCAGAGGTAAGGTCCAGGAGAACCTTGAAATAAAGAAACCCTTATCTCAAACTGACCAGAATCATTTGCCAACAAAATATCATTACAAACCCCAACTAAGTCCGTTTAAGTCACAGTTTATAAGTATTAACTCTACGTCATCTCATGCATTTGGAAACTCGTGTATTTGTCAATAACTTCAGCTTATTGCTTGGGATATGTTGAAGCATAATCTGTTCTCAATTAAGCTTGAGTGCTGTTGTAGCTGCTGAGTTGTACCACAACAGCCAGGCTCTGGTTTCTGAGGGGTCAGAGGCTCAGACAGTGTAGCCGTAAGCACCAGCTACACGTGTGAAATTTGACACAACTTTGCTCCATTTGTGTGCGATTACACTGATTTCCTAGGGCAACATCTGTCTGCAGCTTCACAGACAGATAGCTGCACAGTGTTGCAGTGCAGTTACTACTTGATGGAGTATTTATCACCACAGCGTCACTGCCAGCAATGAGGAAAGAGCTCCATTTTGGATTGGATTCCTTAATTTTAAGAAAATTATTATTCAAGTAATCAATTGACAGACGGCTGTAGCCGAGTGGTTAGAGCAGTCCTCGAGTCCAGGATTTGGGGGTTCAAATCCTCCAGCAGTCACATACTGAAGTGTCTCTTGGCAAGACACTGAACCCCTCATTGCCTCCGATGTGTGTCCCATCAGTGTATGCATGTGACCTAAAACACTGATTAATCTCTTCAGAATGAGTTGTTCAAATCTAGTAGCATGCTGTATGAACAGGTAAATGAGGACACAGATTGTAAAGCACTTTGAGTATCTTGATAAGATAGAAGGTTCTAGATAAGCACAGTTCAATTTAACAGGTCTCTTGTAAATGAGTCCTTGAGGCTCAATGGAATTAACATGCCTAAATAAAAGTTTAATTAATTTACAGTCTGGGGGTCTGTGTTAAGAGGAAATGCTAATGTGCCGTTTCTAAATGGATACTTTGAAATAAACATCAGAATAAGAAAGTTCATGCTCAGTAATCCAGGTATCAAATCCGATAATTCTCAATCAGGTCATCTGGACAGTTTCTTTTTAGTAGAAACGTTTCACCCTCACTCCAGAGGGCTTCATCAGTCAGAGTAGTTCCAGCACACTGCTCCCCCACCAACAGCCAAAGTGGTTCAAGACAAGAAAGTTCATGCTCAGTAATCCAGGTATCAAATCCGATAATTCTCAATCAGGTCATCTGGACAGTTTCTTTTTAGTAGAAACATTTCACCCTCACTCCAGAGGGCTTCATCAGTCAGAGTATGATCAGAACGATTGCCTATCGGTATTGCCTTTTTACGATTTGTAGAAAGTAGAAACTTTCTGTGCTGTGCAAAATATCAGATAGTAAATGCTTTGTTTGCAACAAGTATGTGCACAGTATGCACTTGGTTCCCCAACAAGTACCACCCAGAAAATACTGTACTCTAAAAAAAATTTACCATAAAGGCAAACATTAAAAACCAAAATCATCCAATCTTGAAATCCTGTTTTAAGCTCATACTGAAATGTCAGATCAAGTACCTGACATTTATTCGACCTTTATTTATAGAGGTTAATCCCATTGAGCCTTGGGGACTTGTTCACAAGAGACCTGATTTTAACAAGTACAGAGTGCAGTGATGGGTACAGTCAGTGCTTTAAGTGGGCCGGAACTCACCGGAACCCAGTTACGCCACTTCTAAAATTTAACCCTGAGAGTACCGGGACTTTTTTTAATAGTAAGGTGCGTTCCTGAACTTATTTTCGTCTTCTCCACTTGAAAGACCCGTGGCAGATTAGAATGCATCATTTCCCCCTGACTGGATTTCAAGAAAGAGTAATGCATCTGTCGACAATAAAACATCTTTGGTGGAGCGCGTCATTTTGGCCAATCACAACCTCAGGATAGACAGGGGGAGGAGACGACAGCGAAATCTGTAAAAAAAAAAAAAAAAACTCTGCAGCGCGACAGAGCGCGAGGGAAGCGGAAGTAACTCCTCCAACGTGTGGGTAAAGTTAATATTTTTATACATGCAGTGGAGTGTAACCATTGTTTAGTAAAATGGCATGTTGTGTTACAAATAAAACTAAATAAAAATTAACAAAATAAAAGTCAGTTGCACCCCTAAAGCCACTGTGATAAATTGTCACATTAATTTAATTATCTTAGCCACAGGAGTGAGTTTAAAAACAGGATGATGTCTATATTCCGGCTCTCGGCAAAGCAGGTGACATCTCTTTTTGCTCCTCTCCTCCCTAGTTTTCCTCCTCCCTGCTTTTGCATTTTGTCTCGTCTGCAACTCTTCAGCGCTCACTCGAACCAATTTGAGATGGATTTAATTACGTGGGCTGTTTCCTCCATTGATAATTTTTTTTCCACGAAGTGCACCGGACCAGGAGAAGCGGCTTGCCCCTTCGACACGCATGCGGTGGGATACATTATGGACTCGTGGAGCGAGTGGAAGCCAATGTGTCTGACCGTTCTGTCGAAGACGTGGAAGATTTGTGGATTATTTGGATATTGGTGGCAACTACTCTGTTTTTTGGCATTGGCTTCTGCTACTGGAAGCTGAGGAAGGCTACCGCGGCGATCAACGCGCTGGCGAGACTTCCTGCTCAGCAAGAGTCTTTGATCCGGGCTATGACCTCAACGTCCCAGCTGTTGTACGAGCTGAACCGCACGATGGGAGCAGCGGTGGACAGCCGCGGACCTGCGGTGCGTTTTGGGACTCGTTTACAGCCGTCCGGGCTCAATCAGGGCACAGATGGGGATTTGTAGCTCGGAACCTCACATGATTCGGCGATTTGGACCTGAACAGCACCTGGACTTGGAAGGCTGCAGTCAAAAGTACACTGTGGCCTGACCTGAAAATAAATAAAGCGACTAATCTAATCGGGACTCTGAGCGACCTTGAAAAGAAGGCTGTCTGCAAAACTTCTCCTGGAGTCGAAAGCTGTTGAGAACTCGCTGCCCTCCCCCCCCCCCCAGAGGTCTCTGTGTGTGCGTTCGGATGGAGCCGAGCTGAGCCATCTGTAGACTGTGCTTATCTGAAATGATTACTCACGGACTAAATCTCCCTGCTTGTCGTCATCACATGCAACATGTCTTGTCTTTATTCGTGCTAAAGCTGGTAGAGTTTTTTGGACTTTATCATAGAGTGTCCTAAGACAAAATGTGATAGATTCTTTTTTGAATACCATGATTACCCGACTGTATGTTCCTTTTTCCATATCTGATTGTTGGCGGCGCGGTTTTATACTGCTGCGGCTTCCGTGCGTACGTCCCTCTTAGGATGGTGCGTGCGCCAATTGCAACACTTTGTACCTTGGTGCAAATATGCCAATATAGATATATTCTATTCTATATGAACTAGTTGAATGAGGTGTCTCTAAAATATCCTGATTCATGATCAATAATAATTTAAACAATTTTTTAATCTGTCCACAGGACCTGACTTTATTTTGTTAGATGTCTCTAAAATAGTTATTGAATCAAGTCTTTACATGTAGGTAAACATAGATGTTTAACAACTTGTTAAAATACACCAGAATGCAGGAAATGGCATCTACTTTATTCAAAATTTCTGGCAAAACATCTTCACCAGCATATTTAAGAAATTAGTTTTTACTGTTAGTAAGTAAGTTTTATTTATATAGCACATTTCACAGACATGAGAGTCACATAGTGCTTTACAAAAGGAAAAATAAAATCATAAAATCACAGAAGTACTATACAAAAAGGTAAAACATAACAAACTCTGTACAAAATTAACCAAAAGCCTGTCTGAAGAGATAAGTCTTAAGACTGTTTTTAAATGCATCTGTTGACTCGGAGCAGTGCATTGTTAGCAAAATGTTCTGCTGTATTTGACTTGCTGCTGTTGGTTGTTAATTTTTTTGGTTGACACAATCTTTCCTATTTATGTTCTCATTAAATCAGGTTAGTAAATGACTTTTACCTGAAGCATGTTAAAAAATTACAAAATCTTTCGGGGGGGGGGGGGGGTGTTGGCGCAACGATTGTCACCTTTTTCATCCCCTCTGAATTTGCAGGTATGCATATTTTATTCTGACATTAGGGAGGGTACCGGCACTTATTTTTTTCCACTTAAATCACTGGGTACAGTACTCTGATGCATGCTCAATAATCCAGGTAGAAAAATCTAAAAAAGCTAAGTCTAGTCCTCTGGACATTGGGTACTGGGTACAGTAGTTAGTTACAGACAGTTATGGACCTTATTGCCCTGTGGTAGACAGCATCCAAACATCTGCAAGGAGTTGTCAGGGGCATCCTGGTAGGAAAGTAGCAGCTACAAGGAGTTTTCAGGTGTTCAGGGTTAAGCAACATTCATTTCTGGAAAAAAAATAGTGTTCTAAAATGTGGCACACCATTAAATGGTCATGCGTTGTAGATGGAAGTACTTTTTAAACACAGTGGTTTGTAAACCGTTTTGTTCTGAATCATTTAATACCTTGTTAGTGTAAAATCTAACTCCTATATCATTTTGTACATTGGGACACGAAGCTTACATCTTATTGATGCAGTACGAATCTACAGAAGTTGATACAGTAAAATCAAAAAGTAATTAAAGCTGTAAGCAGCATTGAGGCCCTCGCAGCTTAGCGTCGCTCCGGCCTTATTGTGGCGACCGCGGGAACTCCAGCTCGTCCACCCAGTCGCTATCTCAAATGCTCTTGGCCTTACCCATACCCGTTCATCAGGGTGCGCATTTGCCAAATCTTCAAAATCAATTGCGAGCTCCAGTAGTGCCTCCTGCTTGCAATGGTGAACGCTCCCATTCCATTCTTGCACGCATCCACCTGAATCTTCTAAATCACCTTGACCAAAATCCGACCTTCCGGACAAGATTAATTTTGACTTCCTGTTTTGTGGCAAATGCTTCACGTGCACTTCTTTTACGCTTTTCAACATGACATGTCAATAATGTAGGGGCACACTGGAGTCAAATGCTAAATTACAATACTGTACTAATGTGTATACAAGTGCTCATTGATGATGAGCTAAACACACTTGAGCCTCAGTGCTCAAGTCCTCACCTCTCGGGTAAACTGGAGGTCAAATAAGCACTAACAGTACTCTCACACACACACTGAATTAAACCAGAGTCCTCACCTCTCAGTAAACTAGAGGTCACACGAGCACTACAGTGCTCCAACACAAACTCTCTATAGAGTCCTCACGAGCATGCAAATGCTCACTACAACTCCTTAATTAACTTCCAACTCGACCATATGGTTTAGCACATTTTGGGTCTCTATATCTTAATATGAGGAGTGCCTAACTTAGCTTAACTGATTGAGCCATCTCTGCCACTTGCTTGAAGTAGAAAATGCTAAATAAATTCACTAGAGGGCACGGTTTCTTTAAATAGTATTCTTCTTCCTCTCTCCAACCAGGAAGTTAGAAACACAAAATCTGTCACAAATATTAACTGGTTGTGTTAAAACTTTGAAAGGTAGGGATAGTTTTCTGGCATATGATAGTGTTATAGACCTTATTAAACAGAATTATGTGACTTGATACCACCTAAAAAGCTAAATTAAAGGTCTAATTATTATTTTTTAAATATGCTTGACCAAACGGTTGATTTGTCACGTCATGGTAAATGTAGAAAATTAAGCTAATGTAGTTAACTTTTTTTTTTTTGCTATACAATCAAAAGCCATTTTCATCTATTGGTGTAAATATGAAACAATAAGTGTTATTACAGTGTTATACACTAAAAATAATTATAACATCATTATCTTACAAAATAATTTCCTGTGAAAATGCATGTGTGAATGCCATTTGTTCAAGAATTAGCAAAAAACAGCTGAATGTTATGTAAAATAGCATAAATAAGCTTAAATTAGCAGAAGGAAGTAGGTAGAGCAATAATAATAATAATAATAATAATAATAATTCAATTTATAACGCACTTTTCATTACTGAAAATCTCAAAGTGCTACACATATATTGAATGCTACACACATTCATAAACCGGTGGCAGCAGACTACCATGCAAGGTGCTTTCCAGTCCTACCGGGAGCAACTCGGGGTTAAGTGTCTTGCGCAAGGACACAACAACACATGGTGCGGGTCCCGGGAGTCGAACCGCCAACTTTCCGATCGGGAGATGACTGCCCTTACCACTACGCCACGGCCGCCCCATAGAGATCATATTGACCATAGAGCATGGTTTTGCTGAATTAGGCTGAAAAAAGTTGGATTGATTTAAAAAAATGTGGAAATCGCTGAGAAAGCTGAAATTAGCATAAAACAGCTAAATAGTAGCTGAAACATCAGAAATATCTGAATCTTTCAAAAATTAGCTGAAAGGAGCATAATGATCTCAAATTAGCAGAAATAAGTCAGTAGAAGTACAAAAATGTTGAAGTAAGCTGAATAAACCTGAAGAGAGCATAAAGCAGTTGAAGAAACAGCTGAAATTAGTTGAAAGTAGCTGAAATATTTAAAAAAAATGTACAAGGAAGCTGAAGGAAGCTGAGCTGGTCCAAAATGTGAAAGTAGTAGTAAAATATTCTAAAGAGATCTAAAGATATCAAGGATGTAATATAAGCTCCATTCATTTTCAATGAGATAAAAATGACCAAAAATGTTACCATACCATACCATTTTATTTATAAAGCACTTTAAACAGGAACAAGTCCACACCAAAGTGCTGGACAAACAAACACGCAACAGGCAACACAGACAATGAAGTACAACACGAAAAACATAAAAACATTGCAGATCATAAATCAAACGATCCAATACAAATCAGCTGGCATTGAAAGCAATGGAGTAGTAGTGAGTTTTTAACCGGGATTTGAAAACTGAGAGGGAGGGGGCCTGTTTGATGAGCAGCGGTAACTCGTTCCAGAGTCTTGGGCCTGCTACAGAGAACGCCCTGTCACCTCTGCGCTTAAGGCGAGTTTCTGGAACTATTAAGAGTACCTGATCCTCTGACCTCAAAGCACGTGGAGGGACATATGGGTGTATCAGATCCGAGAGATAGGCGGGGGCGAGACTGTTCAGCGATTTGTAGACATACATGAGAATTTTGAATTGGATTCGAAGATGAACCGGTAGCCAGTGAAGGGAGGCCAAGACTGGTGTAATGTGCTCTCTTTTGCGTGTGCTGGTTAAAAATCGGGCAGCTGCGTTCTGAACCAGTTGTAATCGTGCAATGGTGGCTTGACTGACGCCAAACAGAAGTGAATTGCAGTAATCGAGCCTAGATGTAATGAATGCGTGAATCACTGTCTCCAGGTGCTTTTTGGATAATATGGGCTTCAGCTTAGACAGACGCCTCAGCTGGAAAAAACAGGATTTGACGATCATGTTTACATGACTGTTGAGTTTCATGGAAGGATCCATTATCACTCCCAGATTTTTGACTTTTTGTTTTTCGGACAGGGGTAGAGCAGACAGGTCAATGCAGTGGTTTGAGGTTGTGTCATTGGGAAGGAACAATATGGCTTCAGACTTCTTATCATTGAAGCTTAAGAAATTTAAAGCCATCCAGTCCCTGATGTCAGCCAGGCAGTCGAGCAGAGGTTGAATAGAGCCTGTACCATTTTGTCTTAGGGGGAAGTAGATTTGACAGTCATCAGCGTAGAAGTGGAAAGGTATATTGTGTTTCCGGAAAATAGCACCGAGTGGCAGCAGGTATAAGGAGAACAAGAGAGGACCCAGGATGGACCCCTGCGGAACCCCCCATTTAAGAGCCGCCACTGCAGAAGTAAAATCATTGATGGACACACAAAAAGACCTGTCAGAGAGGTAGGATCTGAACCAGTTTAGGGCTGATCCTGAGATGCCCACCCACTGCTCCAACCTAGCAATGAGGATCTCATGGTCGATGGTGTCGAAAGCGGATGTGAGGTCCAATAGGACAAGCAGCACAGAGTCACCAGTATCTGTGGATAGGAAGATGTCGTTAAAAACCTTCAGTAGGGCAGTCTCAGTGCTGTGGAGGGATTTGAAGCCAGACTGGAATAGCTCGGGGATAGCGTGATCCTCCAGGAAGCACTTTAGTTGGGACTCAACTATTTTCTCTAGAAGTTTAGAAACAAATGGGAGTCTGGAGACAGGCCTGAAATTGGATAATACTGACGGGTCGAGGTTTGGTTTTTTCAGGAGGGGTTGAACAGCAGCATGTTTTAATGATTTTGGCACCACACCCGAGGATAGACTGCTATTTACAATCGAGAGAATGGAGGGACCTAGAGTGTGAAAAACCTCCTTTAGAAGCCGAGGGGGGACCACATCGAAGGGGGAGCCAGATGGTTTCAGGTTGCACATGACCTGCTCTAGAGAGGACAGAGAGACTGGTTCAAAATGGTCACAAACAGCAACAGATTGAGGTGGGATGGATGGATCGTGAGATGGAGGAGAAATGAGAGCCCTGGTGGTTGCGATTTTATCTAAAAAGAAATGTTGGAAGTTCTCGCACAGCTCAGTCGAGGCTTCCATGGGTGATTGTTCAGTGAGGTGGAGAACAGAGTTTAGGGTGGAGAACAGAACTCGAGGGTTACGAGAGTTTGCAGCAATGATATCAGAGAAGTATTGTGATTTAGCAGTTTTCACTGCTTTCTGATATCGGCGCCAGCTCTCTTTTACCATCTCAAAAGAGACCTGCAGACTGTCTTTTTTCCATTTCCTCTCCACCTTTCGGCATTGCTGCCTGGCAGCTCTGGTCGTGTCATTCAGCCACGGTTCGGCCCTGAGTTTTGGTCTTCTCGGTTTAATAGGCGCCACTTGATCCAAAGCCTTTAAACAAACAGAGTCAAACTGGTTTGTCAGCTCCTCAGTGCTGGAGAGGAACCCCGGGGGCTGAATTAACATGTCATTGTTGTAAACCTCAGTGAAACGTGCGGCAGTTAAATGGTTAACATTCCTGCCTTTACGTGCAGGAATGCATGTTTTAGGGGTTACATGGGGGATGGTGAACTGAAAATTGACTGGCCTATGATCCGAGAATACATTGTCTCCTATTTCAAGGTTTGAAACGGTCACATCACATGTTAAAACAAGGTCCAACAAATGTCCACGCTGCTGTGTGGAAGAGTTCACGTGTTGTGTTAAATTAAATGAGTCCAATAAATCTAAAAAGTCCTTAACCATGGGCTTCTCAGGACAACACACGTGCAAGTTGAAGTCGCCTGAAATGACGACCCGAGAATATTTAGCTGTAATTTCAGCCAAGAAATCAGAAAACTCGCTGATGAAGTTCTTGGAGCGAGGCGGCCGGTAGACAAGAGCACACAAAGTTACAGGTGAATGTCCTAGTTCAAAAACAGTCAGCTCAAAGCTAGAGCAGGAGACTGGAATGGACAGTTGTTTACAGTCAAAAGTTGATTTGAATATTGTTAATAATCCACCACCACGACCTGATGGTCGCGGGTCGTTAAAAAACAAACAGTTTGGTGGTATTATTTCCGTCAATGCGCTGGACTCACCCGGCGACATCCACGACTCTGTGATGCAGAAAAAGTCCAAGTCGTGATCTTCAAAGTAATCCCTGAGGATGAACGTTTTGTTGCAAACAGATCGGGCGTTGACAACACAGAATTTGATGATATCCGAGCTAGCCGCTGATGAGCTAACAGCTGGTGGGGGAGCGCACGTCCGCGGCTCGCTTCCCACAAAGAGCTGCTGCTCCGGCTGCAGATCCCCGTTGTTTTCCTGGTCCGTGCACGTGGGAGACTGGCGATGAGAATCGAGACCATCAGCTGAGGACAGCGCCGGGCTCTGAGCTTCACCAGCCGGCCAGCTCGAGAGCCGCGTTTCTTTCTCCGTGTCGATCGATTTCTCCGTGCAGGCTGGTGCGAAGAGCGGAGGTAAACGGGCAGCTCGTCTCCGAGCAACGGGGGTAGAGGGGGTCGCCCCGAGGTACGCTCATACTGGCCCGAATCAGCGACATCCGCGGCAGCAAAACGTAAATCCAGAAGCTGCTTCCGATCATAAACCAGCAGTGTACTTATGTCTCCAATGAAGAACGAACAAAACACAAAAATTCCAAACACCCACAGGAGAGGTGGATACGCAGCCATGCTTATGGGCGCCATCTTGGAACTGATATTTAACTGATGTTAAATATTTTAAAAAGCCAAAGTTGCACCAATACCAAAAGTCATAGATGGATTGTCATAAACGATCTGAACATTTTGATATATGAACAGTTGAATTAGCACAAAAAATTGTAGAAGGAGTAGGATTCTGAAAAATGTACGGAATCAGGATAGTAACTATAATAACTAGAGAAATTACATTTCCTACGAATATGCATGTGTGAATGCCATTTGTTCAAGAATTAGCAAAAAACAGCTGAATATCATCTAAAATAGCAGAAATAAGCTTAAAAAATTAGCATTTTATTTTAATTTATCTACTTAATTTGGTATTTTCATTATGTCATGTACTTAAACCATTAAGTGACATCTCAACCATTTGGTAGAGATCAATATTTCAAAAACCACAAGGTCAGTTGAAAAAAATTTTTTGATTGTGTTTATGAATCACCCTAAGGTAAAAGAAATGCAAAGAAAAAACATTTCACAGGTTTTTTCCTGGTGTGGCAGTTAAAGGGTTAAAGGAGCTCACAACACAGTGGCCAGGGTGGATGGAAATACACCTCTGTAACACATGTACAAAATACAGCACAATGGCTGTCATCAAACTTGGTTACCTTTTTAAAAACGGCGTCCAAGCTGTCTTCCAACACTCTGCTTGGCTTTCAAAAGAAACTCCTCCAAACAAGCCTCTGTTTGTTCACATCAGCTTGTTCCTTCACAACTCCGCTTCATCACTAGCAGTTGCACCTGCTCCAACAAACACAGCTCTAGTTTACACCAGAGCTACCTCACGAGCAATCCTTGCCCCACATGTGCTATTAAACAGCACCAGAACTACAGAGCCTTAGCTCAGACACAACTCGCTTTCAGGAGTACTCACCAAATAGTCAGGGTGGACGGAGAACATCCCTGATCCCAACAATCTGCTTCACAGATCACTCCACAAAAGCTCTGTTTCTCTTCATCAAACATCCACTTCATGTATCAAACCTCCATTTCATGCTTCAAACCTCCATCCTCTTTAGACCTCAGCCTAAAGCTTTTAAAGGCAGGATCACAGCTGATACAGTAGCTCTGCCTAATCAAGCCTGATTAGGACAAGCCGAGTAAAAAAGGTGTTTTTTCAGCAGGCTGCTTGAACTTCAGCAGGCTGCAGCTAACATGCACACAACATGGAGGTTTAAAAACACTCACCCTCTTAAGGTGCACTCCAGGGTACATAACACCCCTACCGCAAATTATTTTATATGGGTGTGATGTGGACGTTAGGAAAAACATCACACATTCACCTATACAAAAAACAGGACCTTAGAGGTTTTAAAAAACGTAGCAATCAGATCATACAAACGGACTAAAAACGTCATCCTTAAAAACGGTAACTAGTCCGTCAAACCACTAACAAATGTTCTACATCGACACTCAAAATGTTTTAAAACCAAAAAGGCGTCTCTGATCTGACTTTACTCTGAAAAGTTTTTGCTTTGTCTGACAAATGCTAACAACATCTATGATGTGGTCAGTCCGAGAACAAGAGAGTTGATTTTTATTTACAGACAGGGAGAAATTGTTCTCCTCCGTTTCAGCACTGGTCAGTACTGGGTAGCTCTCTCCATTCAGTTGTAATGCCACTTTCTGGTCAGGAGTAACAGTTTTTCTTTCAGCTATTCTGAAAACACACGAGAGAGTGTTAGACAAAGAGTAACGATCAACATGATGTGTCAATAGCTCACGCGGCACAGTCAGGAACAAGTCTTTTTCCACAGAATGATCCTTTGCTTCTGGTAGAGGTGATGGTTCCACATCATCCACTATCCTCTCTTTGATATCTGTAGTGGTTGACTGAACTAGGGTTTATTTAGTTTCAAACAGCAGGGAAAATCTGTCTCAGAGATCGACATCTTCTTCCTGAAGATGTTGTGAGGACAGCAAAAGTTTCTCTTCCTCCACTGGAATCAGTTCTGCTTCACAGTTCATCATGAAGCTGTTGCTTAAATAGACTTCACCCTCTTCTTCCAGTTGACATTCTTGAGGCACCTCCTCCTATTGACGTTCTAGAGGCACCCGCGAAGACGCAGTTGATGTGACAAGATCAGGACAAGCGTGTGGTTTCTCACCTGCTTGAGTGCGAGGCATTGGTGCAGTTACCTCTGGATGACATGCAGTAGGACACAAACGTTGCTTTTTTTGTTCAGCATAGAGTCTCAACTCTCTGCAACTTCAGTCTTTCTTGTTCCAATTCTTCTTGTTCCCGAAGACACTTCTTCTCCTCCAAAGCAGCTTGAATACTTTTGTCGTTCAAGTTCTTGTTTTTTCAAAAAAACTTGGTGTTCAAGCTGTCATTCAATTTGTTTTTCTTTTAAAGCAAGTCCAAGTCCTCATCCTGTAAGCTTGATCCATTTCCCACAGTTCTTGTTAAATCCTGTCTCCCATCTCTGCTTCCTATCAACACTAATATCATCCACTCTTCCCTAACCTCTGGCATTGATCCCACAGCCTTCAAATCTGCTGCCATCACTCCCATCATCAAGAAACCAGGTCTTGACTTTACCAACTTCAGTAACACCCTGATGCATGCTCAATAATCCACAGTAATAACTTCAATAATCTTCGTCCAATCGCCAATCTGCCCTTTATTTCCAAGGTTCTTGAAAAAGTTGTTTCTAGTCAACTTCACGCTCACCTGTCCAACAATAACATTTATGAAAAGTTTTGATCGGTTTTCGCCACCACCATAGCACCGAAACAGCTCTAATAAAAATTACTAACAACCTTC
>JBBPBX010009186.1:16162-55956 GCA_038048925.1 Garcialebias charrua | reverse complement strand
CCAGTGTTCAAAGTTTAATTTCAAAAGCACAAACCAGCAGCAACAATACACTAAAAAGGTAGAACAGTCTGGTTTATGTTGGTGCATTGTAGAAGTAGACACAGTACAAACAAAGGCAGTGCTAATAGATGTAGCAATCCCAAGTGACTGTAACATCAGGAAGAAAAAGCACATGGCAGTCTGCCGCTACCAGTGTATGAATGTGTGTATGAATGGGTGGATGGTTGGTATTGTAAAGCGCTTTGGGGCCCCTCATAGGGGGCTGGAAAGCACTATATAAATAAGCTCCATTTACCATTTACCATATATAAATACCAAGGGCTGAAAGAGGGAATACAAAAATTGTGGAGAGTCAAAGCACCAGTTGTCCCAGTGGTCAATGGAGCACGTGGTGTTGTGACCCCCAAGCTGGAAAAATGGTCCCAACAGATCCCAGGAATGACTTCAGACCTCTCTGTCCAGAAGAGCACAGTCTTAGGAACAACTATAATACTGCACAGAACCCTCAAACTCCCTTAGAAAAGTCAATTAGTAAAATTGATCTATCTAAGGAAGCCAGCAGATTGTGTTGAATTGTCACATCATTGCACTCTCCTATCCAACACATTGGCAAACAGTGGAAAAAAAAAACTTTTAACAGTAAGAAACCTCCAGCAAAACTAGGCTCAGGATGACCATCTGCTTTTACTGGCTGGAGATTGAGATGACGAGAAACAAACAAACACAGAATGGCAGGTTCAGGTGTAGTTTTTACAAATTCATATCAGAACAAAACAAAACATGTCGCTACAAAAGGTAAGGTGTCCTTTTTCAAAGCATGCATCAAAATTTACATGTGGAATATCAACTTGTTTACATTATTGAGAGATTTCAAAATGCCAAATAAGGCCATGCTGTAGTTACTGCTATACAGTATACAGTATTGGTCTCAAATTTTATTTGTATTTTTTTTTTTAGGTTTTTAAGTAAAATTTAAACTAAAAGTTTAAAATGTTGTATGTGTACTAGTGTATACAGTTGTTGGGATCAGTATAATTTATCATTCAAATAATAAATACAGTCCTATTCAATCCTTTTAACAAACTCCTATAGTGTTCGCAGGAAAACAGCTGGTGCTTCCTCCTTTTCTCTTTAGAATGTCATTTACATGTTTTTATTTACATGAAGCTGTTCAATTTTCGACACTTTTCTCAGTGTTTGTTCAGCTGTTACAGCAGCAAGATATAAAATAAGGACTGAAAAACATGCAAAGGTAGGTCAAGAAATTTTCTGTTCCGCCCTTTAATTAAAGTGGTTGCATTATTCTCATGTGAGACCTAAACAATATGTTTTATTTTTTTATAAGCTATACAAGCAGGGGTGTCAAAATCACTTACAAAAGGGGGCCAAAATTAAAACCCTTTCTAAACTAATGGCCGGTGTCAGAATCTACATTAACTCAAATTAAGATACCTAACATCTTTTCTTGGTTGCAGGTTCCTCAACGAGTTTGAATGGTCTAATTTGTTGTTCTATGTTGCACATTTGACATCATAATCAAATATTACTGAAAAAAATTTAAATGATAAAATTATTTTACATTTAAAATAACATCTTGGGGGCCAGATAAGATGTTAACGAGGGCCACGTTTGGCCCCCGGGCCTTGTGTTCGACATTTATGTTCTAAAGCATCATTAGGATTTGACATTTAAGAAAAATAATTTAAAATATTACACAGATTGAAAAAGTTTTTCATATTAAAGATAAATCTACCAAGACAGTGGTTTTGGGGTTGGCCTCCAAGTTTCCCTGTGAATAACAGATGTTATCACATCAATGGTGATAAATTACACTTAACTGTTTTTCTACAATTTCATCCTGTTAAATGCCATTTATAAACACTTATGTGCAGACAGGTGACAAGCTAGTTGATAAAAACAGGTGTCTTCATAAAGGGCTGTTATTATAAAATCTTCAGTTCAACTTTGGTTTAATAAGTAAAAATAATTCAAGTGGCGGGTTGGGGCTGAAGCAATTGATTTAAAATAAAAACAATGCTAAGAATTAAATTCTCCAGTCTGTTTGTCGATAATATTGGTCTAAAATGTTTTTGTGTGAATAGAATGATTTATCTAAGCTGGTAAGGGCCACAACAAAAATGTATTTTATAATCAAGGAATTTGTTGTTACATACGTGGATTAAAAAAAAAAGCATTTCACAAAACAAATGCTTTATTAAAAATACTATAATAAATAATATTTCCATTAATGCTAAGGGTCTTTTTTGTTAAAGGAAAATTGCCCTGAATCTTTGGGGTAAAACCCTCTTTAAAGTAGATGTTATCCACTGCATCCAGTTTCATTGGCATTCATAATTTTGCTCATTTGAAATAGCAGCATGTACTTGGTCACCAGTTCATGGTTATCTAATTTGGTGTATTTTTTGTGTGCTTTAATTCACATTTTTTATATGTTTATTCACATCACACAGTTCAGCAAATCTTAATCAGTATCCAATTCTATCAGAATCAAAGATAGGTCTTAAGGTTTTAACAATTGTTATAATCTGAGCTGTGTGCAGATTGAAAGGTAAACTGCGCCGCAAAAGCCTGACCACCATTTCATTTTATTCTGGATATATGGACGTATAGAAATCAGCTGGTTGACTGGATTGCTCTTCTTAGAGTATACATCTTAGGAAGATTACTTAAATACTATAGAGCAGTGGTTCCCAACCCTAGTCCTCAAGGGACACTCGGGGACTAGAACACCATCCTGCATGTTTTAGTTGTTTCCCTGCTCCAGTACACCTGATTCAGTGATTGAATTACTTCATCAAGTTTTGCAGAAGCCTGTTGAGCACCCATTCATTCAAATCAGGTGTGTCAAAGCAGGGAAACAACTAAAACATGCAGGATGGCATTCCTCATGAACCAGGGTTAGGAACTACTGCTATAGAGAAAGACCTTTCATACACCTTACTTTCAAACATCCTCCTCATAACACCAATCACTAAAACACAATATTCCTTGAAGGAACGCATTTTGTCTGCCATCTTGAATGCCAAATTTATTATTATTATTATTATTATTATTTTTAAATCAATGTGTGCTGCCCTGACTGAGTATGTTAGACATCAGTCTCCACTGGTACCACAACAAATTGTCACTGAATTTTTACCATTTCTGTTTGTCAAGGTCCATTAGCAGTGGTGGTCACCTTGAGTGTTGTTCTTGCTAAAAACAAAACAAACACACACACAATTACATGATTACCTGCTTTTCACTGTGGGTGATTATAGGTTATTGAGTTACTAGAGGTAAAATTATTTTCCAAAGACACACTTTGTTCCTCAACTGGATCTTGGAGGTCATTGTGGACAGGTCCCTCTGTGGACAAATACATTTAAAGATATCTCAATACTTACACATTTCTTGCAGAAGTGTCTGTTTAGTCAAAAACAAAAAAAATATGACAAAAACCTAAACAAATTAAAAAAAAACTGAATAATGTGTGAGGACTTAGATTCAATGTTATTAACAAAGAAAAGCCATGGACAAGGATCATGTTCTGTGGTAAAAGCATATTTGCACGTTTAAAGTACGGTTCCGTTTGGTGACATTTTTTTCTGCCCCTCGGGTTATTTATGACAGCAGAGTTGTGTGACAGCAGACAACATGACTGTTTACGAAATGCACACACATTCATTCAACCTTCATTTAGGCAGGTTAATACCATTGAGCCTCGAGGACTCACTTACAAGAGGGACCTGGCTACAAACAAAGAACTATGAAAACAGCAACAGTAGATTTCCCCTGGACAATCAACAATAGACAATCATAAAAGAGGCCTACCGATTTAAAAAAACAAAAAACAAGTTAAAACAAAGATGTCAAAGTGGCAAAACAGACAGATTTTAAGGCAGATGTAGAAATTCAAAAACAGGAGCATGTCTGCATTGTTTTTTGCCAGGATTCCAACAGATTCTTAAAGCCAAGGTCGAGAGCTTCAGATCTTTTTGTAAGATATTGCAGGAAGCAGGAGCAGAGTAGGGGAAGGCCCTTTTGCACAGCTCAGTCCTCACTGACCGAACACTGCAGGTAATCATGTCCTGAGAGCGCACGCTATAGCTTCACTCACGCAGAGACATGTAGGAGGATATGTATGAAGGCAGCAGACCAAGAAGTGATTTAAAGATACCCTGATGCATGCTCAATAACCCAGGTAGAAAGATCTAAAAAAGCTAAGTCTGATTTAAAAATGAAAATGTACCAGTGGAAGAGTCTGTGTGAGGTTAATGATGTCCAGTTAACCAGGGAATACATGGTGCAGTGGTGGGTACGATAATAACA
The DNA here is from genome assembly GCA_038048925.1 of Garcialebias charrua. Lineage (NCBI taxonomy): Eukaryota > Metazoa > Chordata > Actinopteri > Cyprinodontiformes > Rivulidae > Garcialebias > Garcialebias charrua. The sequence goes on along the minus strand of JBBPBX010009186.1, from coordinate 51,624 downwards.
GCCAGTTATTAATCTTAGTGCACCGTGATAGACAGCATCCAACATCTGCAAGGTGCTTGTAGGAGCGTTCATGTAGATAATGTCACTGTAATCAATGGAGGGAAGGAAAGTCACAGTTACAAGGCGTTTCCTAACATTCAGTGTTAGACATGATCTGTTTCTGAAAAAGAAACCTAGTTTAACTTTCAGTTTCTTTACTAGGTTTTCCACGTGGAGCTTAAAAGAGAGATGCAAATTGACCAAGATACCCAAATATTTATAGAAATCAACAAACTCAACAGGGACACCAGGATAAAATCAGAGGAAGAACTGCTGGGACCGACTTCCTATACATAGTTCCCACACACGTGACCAGTATTGCGCAATACCGGGTTTTTCGCCACTCGTAAAGGCGGAAATGGCAGACAAACAGACTCGAGCTACCAGAGCTAAATACAGTACTAGCTTGACCAAGGCACAAGAGCTAGATATCTGCAAAAAATAGCAGTGGTCAGAGTTGAATGAGTTGGAGAAAGAAATCATGGCAGACGAAGCGGACAACTTCTCACCAAGAACTTACTCTGATATCGTTAATTATTTAATTACTACAAGGAGTGCACAACGAGGAGCTTCACAGCTTTAAATCCATGGATGGATGCTTAATAACCAGTAACAGATTTGTTCTGGTGACTGGCAGAGTAAGTGATTACAATAATATACACGTAATTGTCCCTTGTAGCTACAGCAGCTAAGCTAATCTTAGCTACATTAAACATCGGTTATTTACTGCGTGCTAAGCTCACGTAACTTGAGATACAGTAAATATCAGCGATTTTTAACGTAATAAAGATTAGCTTAGCTAATGTAACTTGTGCCACAGTAAATATCAGCCATGTTTACTTTATTAAAAGCTACAGCTAAGCTAATATTTTCTACGTTAAAGATCATTGTATATATCAACAATGTTGTACAAGCTACTTCAGCTTACTTTATATAACTTGTACCACAGTAAAGATGGCTGATATTTCTCACATTACTACATTATTTATTTAGCCTATGACTGCCTTTATACTTAAGCTAGTGGTAACCATATAAATTATTTGTAATTATTGCTCAGTCAAAGTATTTAACGTTTTACATAATGTCATTGATATTATTTATTTTCCACTATGATCTGCCTTTGTTAATAAAGTTAGTGGTGAAAAGTTACAATTTGGTAACTCCTTTTAATCTATTGGTTAAATGTTGCTTTAAACCCTGAAAACATTTTAATTATTTTCCTCCTTTGTGTTGTATTTCTGCATGATGTTAGTTCCAGGAGATGGATGAAGCTCCAGTTGGTCCAGGGATGGATGAAGCTCCTATTGGTCCAGGGATGGATGAAGCTCCAGTTGGTCCAGGGATGGATGAAGCTCCAGTTGGTCCAGGGATGGATGAAGCTCCAGTTAGTCCAGAGATGGATGAAGCTCCAGTTGGTCTAGGGATGGATGAAGCTCCAGTTGGTCCAGGGATGGATGAAGCAGGTCCTTCTCAAAAAACTAGCACATTGTGATAAAGGTTAGTATTTTAATGATAAAAATGAAACTTTCATATATTTCTGATTCATTGCACACCAACTGAAATATTTCAGGTGTTTTATTGTTTTAATACTGATGCTTTTGGCATACAGCTCATGAAAACCCAAAATTTCTGTCTCAAAAAATTAGCATATTTCATCCGACCAATAAAAGAAAAGTGTTTTTAACACAAAAAAGTCAACCTTCAAATAATTATGTTCAGTTATGCACTCAATACTTGGTCGGGAACCCTTTTGCAGAAAGGACTGCTTCAATGTGGCGTGGCATGGAGGCAATCAGCTTGTGGCACTGCTGAGGGGTTATGGAGGCCCATGATGCTTCGATAGCGGCCTTAAGCTCATCCAGAGTGTTGGGTCTTGTGTCTCTCAACTTTCTCTTCACAATATCCCACAGATTCTCTATGGGGTTCAGGTCAGGAGAGTTGGCAGGCCAATTGAGCACAGTAATACCATGGTCAGTAAACCATTTACCAGTGGTTTTGGCACTGTGAGCAGGTGCCAGGTCATGCTGAAAAATGAAATCTTCATCTCCATAAAGCTTTTCAGCAGATGGAAGCATGAAGTGCTCCAAAATCTCCTGATAGCTAGCTGCATTGACCCTGCCCTTGATAAAACACAGTGGACCAACACCAGCAGCTGACATGGCACCCCAGACCATCACTGACTGTGGGTACTTGACACTGGACTTCTGGCATTTTGGCATTTCCTTCTCCCCAGTCTTCCTCCAGACTCTGGCACCTTGATTTCCGAATGACATGCAAACTTTGCTTTCATCCGAAAAAAGTACTTTGGACCACTGAGCAACAGTCCAGTGCTGCTTCTCTGTAGCCCAGGTCAGGCGCTTCTGCCGCTGTTTCTGGTTCAAAAGTGGCTTGACCTGGGGAATGCGGCACCTGTAGCCCATTTCCTGCACACGCCTGTGCACGGTGGCTCTGGAATCGGCCCTTCTCCACAATCTTCCTCAGGGTCCGGTCACCTCTTCTCGTTGTGCAGCGTTTTCTGCCACACTTTTCCCTTCCCACAGACTTCCCACTGAGGTGCCTTGATACAGCACTCTGGGAACAGCCTATTCGTTCAGAAATTTCTTTCTGTGTCTTACCCTCTTGCTTGAGGGTGTCAATGATGGCCTTCTGGACAGCAGTCAGGTCGGCAGTCTTACCCATGATTGCGGTTTTGAGTAATGAACCAGGCTGGGAGTTTTTAAAAGCCTCAGGAATCTTTTGCAGGTGTTTAGAGTTAATTCGTTGATTCAGATGATTAGGTTAATAGCTCGTTTAGAGAACCTTTTCATGATATGCTAATTTTTTGAGATAGGAATTTTGGGTTTTCATGAGCTGTATGCCAAAATCATCAGTATTAAAACAATAAAATACCTGAAATATTTCAGTTGGTGTGCAATGAATCTGAAATATATGAAAGTTTCATTTTTATCATTACATTATGGAAAATATTGACCTTTATCACAATATGCTATTTTTTTTAGAAGGACCTGTATGCAGTCGTGCACCACAGCAACAAATGAGTGAAAATATAATTTCTATAAATAAATCTGCTTTTGAAGTACATTTGGTGTTGCTATGAAACAGGCATCGCTAAATGAACGTGTGCTTACATTTAATTTGAATAAAACAGTTGCACTAAGTTTCACCTTCTTTATTTCAATAATTAAGATACGTTGTTTAATGTCCAAAAATGAGAAGTAGTTCTACTGCACATAAATAAAACCTAGATGTAGTGATTGTTGTTTGGTAACTTACCAGTTTAGTGTTTTATTGACATGTACAAAACATAAAAACATGCATGTTGCTGTATAGTTCCTCATCCAGGAGACTGATAAAGTTCAGAGTAAAAGCTATAATTATAAATTCAAAATCCAAAAAGGCGTTCAATACAGTTGAATATAAATTCAAAACAGTTGAAACTTAATACGAGAACTGTGGGTGATGTTACGTCTTTTAATGAAAATGATTTGGCTACAGAACAAATACCAGATCAAAAACACTCTTCAACAAAGAATGATGGAGCCGAGCAATTTCTGATTTTAAACAAACTGGAACAGATTCCTCAATGTGGGACCACCTGATCCAAGACCGGACCCAGATGGATGGAACTCGGCCCTTCACTAGTCTGTACCTTAAAAAAAAAAAGATTAGTAGACATTGTCATGTTTGCATCACAAAGTCTAAAATAAGACTCCAAGTTTGCTACTCAAAGTAGAAAAAATAAATACAGTTGCTCCTAAAATTTTTACTCATTCACAGTGTTCAAATATTATGCATATTAAATACAATGTATGTGTATCATGCATATACAGTACATACAGTACAGTATATACAGTATTATGTACAGTATGTATGTATATACTGTATATACAGTGTGTATACAGTATACACATACACACAGTGTATGTATGTACTGTAAATGTATTACACACACATGCATTTATATTATTTATCAACAGATTTGTTTAGTAAATAACAGATATGTACTCACATTTCAGTACAATTTTATTTGCATTTTTCTCTTATTTTATTCATGTCATTATTTTAAATGTGCTTTTATAACTCATAATGACGGGTCATGTTTTGAGACTTTGTTGACTGGTCTATCTTGGAAAAAAGATATGTAAACTGTCTCAATCATATCTAACCAGCTAAATAAAGGTTTAACTAAAATAACACACAGCCAACAAACAGTCCAGGCTCAACAAGGACCAGAACCAGCACTTTGTTTTGAGTGTTACCGTGTGGAAGTTAGCATGTAAAGTAGCAACATGCTAAGCTAACCACAGTAGTAGACAGTGCTAAATCATGAAAAAAAACAGCTCCAACACACAGACAGTATACTCTAACATTGTTCAGACATTGTTTCACAAATTGATTTATATAGAATATTTTGTTTACCAGACAAAAGGTGATCGGAGCACAATGTCTTCGACAGCAGATCCGAGCCAGACTTAGACAGACTCAGAGAGAGGAGGGGCTGCGGTCAGCTACTCCGATGGAGATAGATCCTTCACGTTTACTTATTTTTTCATTTCCCCCAACTGGAACACTCACTAACCCAACACAAAGTAACCATTGCAATTAATTAGAAATAAACTAACAAAAACAACCCGCGAAAAATACACTGCCAGTAGACTGCGCTGTAACTGCTGCTCTGGTAGCTTTGTTCCGCTGTCCGCCTCTACCCATGGAGGACTACCCAGAAATGCCCCCGATGTTACGTCACATGGGAACTATGTATTTGAAAAAATCATACCTTTGGTTTAATCAGCATTTAGGACAAGTTTGAGACGGAACAAATCTGACTGGATGATGTCAAAAGCAGATTGCAAAAGCTAGAAAGCCTTAGCAACTGTTTTATCTCAACAGTAAACAACTGTGTCATCAGCATAGAAATGTAAGGATGTATCAGGGATGTTGTGACCTACATTACCTATGTAGGTTGTAAAGAGGGTTGGTCCTAAGACTGAGTCTTATGGTACACCATTGTTGACTGTTAAATAACTGGAAGAAGTACCATTATGTTGAACACATTGCCTCCGATAGGAAAGATAGTTAGAAAACCAACCAATGGTTTGATCTGAGAAACCAATTTCTGCGAGCTTATGACACAAGATGTTATGATCCACAGTGTCAAAAGCTTTAGACAGGTCTAAGAAAAGTGCAGCACAATAATCCTTATGGTGAATCCAGACCGAATGCGTTTTCTACTGCAGAGCGTCCGGTTTACAAGCAAAGTCAATGGGGGACGCACCTACAGGCGCCTCCTGGCGTCTTGCGTCACGTCGCGTGCGTGTTGAGCGTGCTGGAGAGCGATTTCCGTGCACGTGAACCCGCGTCAGCCTCCAAAGCACGCCTCCAACATGCTGAAGATTTCGCCGTTCAACTTTCAAACGCCGCTCAAACTCTACCCGATTGGTTGGTGTGTCAACCAATCAGGGAGAGTCGGGGGAGAAGAGAGGGGGTCAGGGGGAGAGTCCCTATGTGACGCGGAAACCAGTGACGCGGAAACCATTGCGCATGTGACGTATTGTTTGTGGAACACAGAAAAAACCCGCGGAGTCATGGAATATGGAAGAGAAACTCATTGTAGCTGTGTGTTCGCGACAATTCCTTCACAACCAGTCAAGTCTGCTCCACAGAGACAGAAATAAAGAGCTCCTCACCTCGCGGAGTGCATTGACGACTCGGTACACCGGTAAGCTCCTCCCCCACACCCCCGCAGCAGCAGGGTTGCCAGATAAACATGAATTTTATTTATTTATTTATTTATTTTTACCCCTTTTCAGTGCAAATGTTCACTAAACTCAACACATTATTAATCTTATCAGACCCTCACGCAGCAAATATGACAGTTTGGGTAAAAAAAATAAAAAATAAGCAACAGTACTAGATGATTAATTAATTTTTATCTGGCAACCCTGCGCAGCAGTTTTCTGGGTAGTTTCGCTTCTGGCTTTTTGGTCTGGACACAAAGTGCGTCCACTTGCGTGCGTGTTGAGCTTTTTTTCAGTTGAAATCGCGTTCGGTCTGGATGTACCATTAGCATCCAATGGTTCAACAACGTCATTAAGAAACTTCAGTGAAGCAGTCGTTATGCTGTGTTGTTTCCTGAAACCAGATTGATGGAGAGGTAAGATGTTAAATTAGTCCAGATAATTTTTGATTTGAGAATTTTTCAGTTTTTCTATAACCTTGGCTAAAAGGCAGAGTTTAGAGATTGGTCGATAGTTGTTCAGTGAGGTGGGGTCACATACCTTCAGCAAAGGAAGAACAAAGGCTGTTCTATTTCATGTAGGCTCCGCCCTTTAAGCCACACCTATTGGGTTTATCCCTGCGCTTCGCGCCAACACTGAAGACTTCTAGTCCACGCCCACCTGCTGTGGGCCACACCTCGGTGTACTATATAAGCGGCCATTGGCCGAGAGACTGCTCCCTAAAATTTTTCACGACGACACTACGAAGATTTTCTGAAAACAACATACCTTTTAGACATTCATTCAAGAGATGCACAGGATGTGACTTTGGTTTCCTGGCCGCGGACAAGCACTCCCTCTGTGAGATGTGCCTAGGTGCCCACAACGCGCGGCAGACCATGGTCCAGCATCCCACCTGTCCAGCCTGCCAGCTCCTGACGGAGGAAGAAAAGGAGCGTAGGTTCGACCTCTTTGCCCAAGTGGCATTAGAGGCTCAACCGATGGTGGACGCAGCGCCCAGCCCATGGTTCGAGCAACTGACGGACTATGCGTCCACGGGGGTAGCTAGTGAGGTTGGCCCGTCCTGTTCGGAGGTTCGGAACCGGCCTCGCCCTTCACTCACCTGCCGGAAGGAGCTTGTCGCCGCGTCCTGCCACCTCCTCCCGCCACCTCCTCCCGCCACCTCCTCCCGCCACCTCCTCTGGAGTGTGCAGGACCGGCCTTACCCCCCACCGAGGGAACAAACATGGCCGTCGAGGGAGCCGCCATGGTCGAAGCGCGGGGCCCAACGTGCCCGACTGGAGGACCGGACCCAGTGCCCCTCCAGCTCTCAGACGCGGACTCGTTCAGCAACCGTGCACTCGTCATATATTGATGATAAGGGTCAGGGTCCCTCTGCGTCACATACTTGACGAGTCGGGTCGCCCCTTCTCATCATTATTTGGTGTGCAGGGTAATGTTAAATTGTGATCTTCTCTTCCGGTTTGGATAGTGAAGCACTTTCATATGTACTTATTTTTTATCAACAGAAATGATCTTTCTGTCAAAATTGAAACCTTAGGCCTAACCTGATAACAAACCCTAAACTTAACCATTCACCTTTTATTTGACCCCCAAACCCCAAACAAACCAATGAGAGCACCTTGCACACAAAAAATGACGAAAAGGGGCGACCCGACGCGTCAAGTATGTGACGCGGAGGGACCCTGACCCTTATCATCAATATATGACGAGTAGGGAGTGAGAACATGTTGGACTCAACGTGCGGTAAACGCCCCCTTCAGAAGAGTCTCCTATGGGACAATGTGGACACTGTCTGCTTGGTGGCAGTAGAGGCCAGGCTATTTCAACTCGTGAGACAGATGATTCATGTTGCACCTTGTCAGATCACAATGTTGCTCAGCTTGCTCATTGAACGGATGATTAAGTCGACTGATTCGCTGGGTTACAACCTGAAATTTTCAGGAGCACCGCCAAAGTTCTATGGGGTGCTGGAGACGAAACTGACATCCACGGAGCAGGGCTTGATCCTGCAAGCAGAACTGCAGGAGTTTCTAGCAAAACACGTGTAGAGATACAACCCGGTGTCTGAAACTCTTAGTGGTAACTTTTCTTGAGGCTCTCAAAGAGACGAGTGGACACTATTTTATTTACATTTATTCTGAATCAAAAGACACAAATCAACCAGAAGAGACCTCATTTTAATTTGTGTTAATTCAGAATTAATTAACAGAATAACTCTTGTAATTTTTATGATTATTTGTTATTCATATGAGCAGTGTTATTCTTCAATATGCTGTATGATCTTGGTTTATGCTGTTAGGGTGTTGATCACTTATTCATATGATGAATCAAACTGTATGTCTTAGTCAAAGAACTATGGCAAAGTTGAAAATATGTCACGTTGTACTTCCAGATTTGTTTTAGAAGTGTTAACACATGAATCAAAGTCTAATCAAGTTATCTGTATAACTGGCAACTGGTTGTCTTTCTTTTCTTAAAACAATCTTCCTGCACAACCATCAGACTTTCAACTCTCTGACCTGCAAATTCACTCCTTTATTTTTGGTGAACAACCAATGAACGGAGTGGATTTCACTGTTTCAAGCTCTCTACAAAAACTCTAACTTCCTGCTTTTCCTTCGGTTGCAAATTCCACGAAGGAAGTTAAACTATGTTCTTCTCCTGAAAGCTGGATGAACGCCAGTCAAACGCCAATGACTTTGTTCTATCAGCAAGGTTTTCATAGCAACCTCGCTGTGAAATCCGACCTCGAGCTGAAAAGCTCCATCTGAATGAATTTTCCTCCCAAGGAACATTTTATTCTGAAAACTCAAACCAGTAAATGCCGTTACTATGGTCCGAGTTGATGGAGACGTCTGGAGACGCTGAAAATTGTAAATGTACTGACCAGTTGGACCAAGGGGGACTGGCCACCTTCACGAGGTAACAACGTCGTCAAATGCTTTGCCAAGTGTACCAACGTGTAGCTGAAATCGGCCGGAGAGCTGCTATGCTTCCTGGTTAAACACACCACTCCCTCCATCTTTCATTCTCCATCTTCCTCCTAAACTTTCTCCTTAAACTTTAACCTCTAAGCCAGAACTTTCAGCTAAATGCTTGCAGAATAAGTAAATATGTCAATTTATTACTTGTCTGTTGTACCTAGAAGTTACGGACGTGTGATTTTATTCTGCTGAAGTAAATTATAGGAAACCTGATCGATCAATCATGTATGTATGTTGTGATGTAATTTAATGATTTGTTAATTAAATGATTCAGCTCTGCTGTTTCAACATGAATTAATGTTTCATCCTTTTACATCTCATCATATATTATTACATCTGGTGGCTCGTTACAGGTCTCTGAAAGATTACTATTAATATTTCTGTGCTCATAAACACGTTGGCATTTAAATCCAATTTTTAATGACTCAAACATATGGTTTTTTGGCTGGAAAATGGTCAGAACAACTGCAGGACTACAGTTATTGTCATTTGATGCTGGGAAATTGTCTGTAATCAACTTTTAAAATGCTATTTGTTGCTTTTGTTTGTTTGTTTGTTTGTTTGTTTATTCATTCATTTAATTTCAATTAAAACAAGACATATTCAAAACAATTAAATAAAATAACTATAAAATGAAAGGCAGCAGAAGAAGAATACATTCTTATCATTTCTGCCCCTTCTTAACCCCCTGCCCCTTTGCTTTTGATGAAGAATTGTTACTTGTTTGTGTGAAAGTCTGATAACGTTTCACAAGCTGGGGTAATCTCATTGTTAAATGACCTTTGTGTTGTGTTAAAAAGCTATTTCTACATCTGCAAATATCTTGTGTGTGGTACTGTATTCTACATTTTAGACTGAAATAGAACACATGATGCTACTCTGAAACTTGTTATCATCTGTGGTTCTGACGGTTCTGTAAGCCGGCCCGGTTCTGATAAGTGCCTTTGGACCCGGTTCAGGACGGGTTCGTGGTTTCATCAGTAAATCGTTGTTCTTACTGAGCGTGGCTCAGTGGCTCTGTCTGAATTTGTTTCGCCATAATTTCAGAATTTTCTGCAATGTTTTTAAGCGTTTATTGAGTTGTAAAGAGTCCGGAATGTTGGATTTACATCTGACATCCATTTTGAAAGCCGCATGTCTTTTTTGTGCTGTGATTGGTTGAAGGAAATAAAACTACATCTACCATGATTACTTGGGAATAGAACTACAGGAGTTCTGATTCTCTGACAGCTGGTGACGCATGTCGTTGGGACGCAGTGTTGCCAGGTGTACGATAATCATCGTATTTGTACGATCATTTAGCCCTCTGTACGATGTACGATCAATAATCCCGAAAAAGGCCAAAAATACAATAATTTGACAGTTCCTTGAACGTGTAGTTGTGATCGGTTTCCATCAGAGCCATATGAAGAGATATCTATATGGCTCTGGTTTCCATCAGCCTGTCGCAACTGTCTGTCAGAGTTTTTTGTGAACCCTAAAGGCATCTTGAAATTCCAGCCAATCGTGCTTTTCTAAATGTAACATAAGAGTGACGTATATGCAGAACAATGACCATGATTAGCTGAATAGTCCGCTGCGCCCGCCCCATGCATTAGAAAAAGCAGAGCCGTGTGACACCGGTCTGGAAGAAGTGATGAAAATGATAGAACGTTTATATAAAGTTGAACGTTAAATTATAATAAAGAAATATGTTAAGAAAATATGACAGGAAAACTGGGACATTACTGATACAGGAAGACATTTACACAACATTCATAAAAAGGTAAGATATACAAGGAAAGCAGGAAGAAACAGGACACACAGACCTTAATAAATCTCTTAAAATAATTGGAAAGCATGCAACAGGACTATGTGACATGTGCACCAGCAATGTCCCTGAAACGGTTCAACATGTCTTTATGGAATGTCCAGGGTATGAAACAGAAAGAATGCATTAACAAAAATAAATAAATAAAATGAATATTAAATTTACAATTAGGGATGTTTTTAGTAGTGATATCAGTAAAGCTAAAGATCAAGTTATTATTTCCTTGAAAATACAAACTTAATAGACAGAATTTCAAAGTCAAAGTCAAAGTCAAAGTCAACTTTATTGTCAGATCTGCAATATGTACTGTACAGGACATACACAGGACCGAAATTGCGTTTCTCTCAGTCCCTCGGTGCAACAGTAAACATCTAAACATTGAAACACTGAAACATATAATAATAGAATTATAGAATAAATTTAGTTGAGTTATTAAATTAAAACGGCCATGAAACAAAACAAGAAGGGGAGAGGGGCTCATTAGTTGCCACCAGACATTAATATGTATTATTGTCTATGGTTCCCACCCGTACTGATGCCACAAGGCTGTGAGTGCTTGTTAGACGCTATTCAACAACAGAGTGACTATAGTGCATACTTGTTATTTTGGTTTTGATGGGTGTACGATAATTTCCCTCAACATACGATAATTTTACGTCTCTAGTACGATAATCCTACATTTGTCACCTGGCAACACTGTTGGGACGGCTCACTCTTGTCATCAGGTTTCACTTCAGTCACGCAGTCCTGACAAGTTTCATGCTTGCTTGTCCGTTAACATTTACTGATTTACCTAGATATTAGATGTAAATTTGAGCAGGGTTTAGAATGACACAAATTATCATCAATAACTCACGGGTTCTCACTTTTTCAGATTATATTATTATTCTGTGACTTGGTGTTAAGATGTAAAAGGATGAAACATCAATTTATGTTGAAACAACAGAGCTGAATCATTTAATTAACAAATCATTAAATTACATCACAACAAATATACATGATTGATCGATCAGGTTTCCTATAATTTACTTCAGCAGAATGAAATCACGCGTCCGTAACTTCTAGGTACAACAGACAAGTAATAAATTGACATATTTACTTATTCTGCAGGCATTTAGCTTAAAGTTCTGGCTCAGAGGTTAAAGTTTAAGGAGAAAGTTTAGGAGGAAGATGGAGAATGAAAGATAGAGGGAATGGTGTGTTTAACCCGGAAACATAGCAGCTCTCCGGCCGATTTCAGCTACACGTTGGTACACTTGGCAAAGCATTTGACGACTTTGTTACCTCGTGAAGACGGTCAGTCCCCCTTGGTTGAACTGGTCAGTCCATTTACCATTTTCAGCGTCCCCAGACGTCTGCCTCAACTCGGACCGTAGTAACGACATTTCCTGGTTTGAGTTTTCAGAATAAAACTTTCCTTGGAAGGAAAATTCATTCAGATGGAGCATTTTAGCTCGAGGTCAGATTTCACAGCGAGCTTGCTGTGAAAACCTTGCTGATAGAACAAAGTCATTGGCGTTTGACTGGCGTTCATCCAGCTTTCAGGAGAAGAACATAGTTTAACTTCCCTCATCAACTTTGCAACTGAAGGAAAAGCAGGAAGTTAGAGTTTTTGTAGAGAGCTTGAAACAGTTAAATCCACTCCACTCATTGATTGTTCACCAAAAATAAAGGAGTGACTTTGCAGGTCAGAGAGTTGAAAGTCTGAATGTTGTGTAGGAAGATTGTTTTAAGGAAAGACAGACAACCAGTCACCAGTTATACAGATAACTTGATTAGACTTTGATTCATGTGTTAACATTTCTAAAACAAATCCGGAAAGTACAACTTGACATATTTTCAACTTTGCCATAGTTCTTTGACTAAGACATACAGTTTGATTCATCATATGAAGAAGCGATCAACACCCTAACAGTATAAACCATGGTCATACAGCATATTGAAGAATAACACTGCTCATATGAATAACAAATAATCATAAAATTGACAAGAGTTATTCTGTTAATTAATTCTGAATAACACAAATTAAAAGGATGTCTTTTCTGATTGATTTGTGTCTTTTGATTCAGAATAAATATAAATAAAATAGTGTCCACTAATCTATGGTCATGAGCTTTGGGTTATGACCGAAAGAACAAGATCTCGGATACAAGCGGCTGAAATGAGTTTTCTCCGCAGGGTGGCTGGACTCTCCCTTAGAGATAGGGTGAGAAGCTCAGTCATCCGGGAGGGACTCGGAGTAGAGCCGCTGCTTCTCCACATCGAGAGGAGCCAGTTGAGGTGGCTCGGGCATCTGGTTAGGATGCCTCCTGGACGCCTCCCTGGTGAGGTGTTCCGGGCATGTCCCACCGGGAGGAGACCCAGAGGAAGACCCAGGATACGCTGGAGGGACTATGTTTCTCGGCTGGCCTGGGAACGCCTTGGGATTCCCCCAGAGGAGCTGCTCCAAGTGGCTGGGGAGAGGGAAGTCTGGGCCTCCCTACTTAGGCTGCTACCCCCGCGACCCGACCCCGGATAAGCGGAAGAAAATGGATGGAAAAAAAAATGGATAGTGTCCACTCGTCTGTTTGAGAGCCTCAAGAAAAGTTACCACTAAGAGTTTCAAACACCGGGTTGTATCACTACACACGTCATTTCCAGGGTTCCCTCGAGCGAGGAGAAGTCTGGCTTCTATTCAAAGTACTTCCTGTTTCCAAGGCAATCAGGCCAATTCTGGATTTGTCGATTTTTTAACAGACACATGTGTCGTCCCTTCCATATGCTGACAATAAAATGTATTCTCAAATACGTGACACGGGGGATGGGTTCATCTCAATCGATCTCAGAGACGCATTTTCCACATTCCAATTATAAACAAACACAGGGAACTCCTCAGGTTTGCTTTCCAGTGGTTTGCTACCAGTACGACTACATGACATCGGGTACGCTCTCGCTCCTTGCACCTTCACGATAGTTATCGGGTGGCGTTGCAACCGCTGCGTTCATTGAGCATGTAAATTATGTTTTTATCTCGATGATCAATTGCTTCGGTCTCGCTCCAAGAGGAAGTGGAAGCTAAGACAATTGTACTGGTGAATAACCTGTCCCACTTGGTTGTCACCATAAACTGGGAAAAGGGCTCTGTAACGCCAGCCTAGAAAGTATTTTTCCTGGGAAGATCCTCTGCTCCACCAACATGACATCTGTTTTATTGGAACGGAGGAAAGAGCTGCTGACGTCACTTCTTCAGTACGTTCAGCCTCACAGGTCAGTGCCGGCATTATAAATATTGAGATTACTGGAATGATGGTTGCCGCTCACGTAGTAGTGAAATTAAATTTACCACACATGCGTTGGTTTCCAGAGATGGTTTTTACATCAGGAAATCTACCCTGTACTCCACAAACGAACAGCGCCTGGTCACGGTTTCTCTGTTAGTGAGAACGGACCTGTATGGTGAATGAATGAATGAATATCTTTATTGGCAATTTATTGCACCAGGGTACAAAGTTCTGCAATTGGCGCACGTACCATCCGAAGAGGGACGTACGCACGGAAAGTCGCAGCAGTCTGGAACCGCGCCACCACAATAAGATAAGGAAAAAGGAAAACACAATAGGTATCATTTGTGATATTCAAAAAAAGAATCTATCAAAGATTGTCTTAAGACACTCTATGATAAAGTCCCAAAAACTCTATCAGCATTAAGCACAACGAGACAAGACATTGTTGCAGTTTGATGACAAGCAAGGAGATCAAAAAGTCTGTGAGTAACATTCAGATAGCACAGTTCAGCAGTTGTCTCAGCTCGGCGCCTCCGAGCGCACACACAGAGATCTCTGGGGGAGGGGGAGGCAGCAAGGTCTCTCAGCTTCGACTCCAGGAGAATAGTTTCCAGCAGACAGCCTTCTTCTTTTCAAGGTCGTGCAGAAACCAGATTAGATAGTTCTTTTGTTTATCTTCAATCCAGGCCACAGTGTACTTTTTACTGCAGCCTTCCAAGTCCAGGTGCTGTTCAGGTCCAAAATCGCCGAATCATGTGAGGTTCCGAGCTAAGAACCCCCATCTGTGCCCTGATTGAGGCCGGACGACTGTAAACGAGTTCCAAAGCGCACCGCAGGTCCGCGGTGGTCTACCGCTGCTCCCATCGTGCGGTTCAGTTCGTACAACAGCTGGGATGAGGAGCTCACAGCCCGGATCAGAGAATCTTGCTGATCAGGAAGTTTGGCCAGCGCGCTGATGGCCGCCGAAGTCTTCCTCAGCTTCCAGTAGCAGACAGCTCCGCTGATGCCAAAAAACAGAGCAGCTGCCACCAATATCCCAATTATCCACAAATCTTCCACGTCTTCGACAGACAGGACCGTCAGACACATAGGCTGCCACTGGCCCCACGAGTCCATCATGTATCCGACATCGTGCGTGTCAGAGGGGCAAACCGCTTCTCCTGGCCCGGTCCGCTTCGTGGAAAAATTTTTATCTATAGAGGAAACAGCCCAATTAATTAAATCCATCGCAAATTGGTTCGAGTGAGCGCTGAAGAGTCACAGACGAGACAAGAAGCAAGCAGGGGGGGAAGGAAAACTAGGGAGGGTAGGAGCAAAAAGATATGCGACTTGCTTTGCCGAGAGCGGAAGTCAGAGCTCTTTTAACATAAAATTGTGTAGTCTGACTATCCGTAGTTACATTCTAGATATCTAAAAATGAGTTTCGACTAGTCACAATTACCTTTTGACTAGTCAGAATGTTAATTTGAGATGAAACTGGTCCTTTGGGAGAATCCCAGGACCTTGTCAGAGGGAGTTCCCCTGGGCAAAGTGACGTCATTCAAGGCGGTCTTATAGACGCGTCCTTTTCCGGATGAGACGTACTTGCCTGTCACAGTCAGTAGGGGGGGCATGGCCGCCAGACACGTCCTTTCACATAACGTTCTGGAGCTGCTGACAGTATACAATGTCCTAAAACACTAGCGGTCGCATACATAATTTGCCAGGGCGGGTACGTTCAGCCCAGTTGCTGAACACAGCCAGCAAACGGCTCTGCTGTGCGCACACACACTTGAAATTGCTGCGGGCATTTTTCATTTCCCGGCATGCTAGATTGACCACTTAGGAGAACATTCAGTGTCCATTGTTCTTTAAGTCCCCAAGGCAACCCCCGTTGGGGGTGGACACATTTGCACACAAACCATGGCCCAAAAAAACACAGTTTTGTGTTTTTCCTCCAGTCCAGATGCTGTCAGTACTACTGGAGAAGGTGAGGGAAGTGAAGTTATCAATGATTCTGATCGCCCCAGAGCACATGAACGCACTATGGTTTCCGATGCTACAGCAATAAAGAGATCCCGTGTGATAGGTCAACATCTAATGGTTTGGTTGCTGAACGTGAACAATTAGAAAGTCTTGGATTTTCTAAAAGACGTCATATGCACTATCCAGCGAGCGCGTTCAAAGTGTTTATGCGTCAACATGGACTGCTTGTCAGCGATGGTGCCTGGGAAAACAGCTGGATCCATCGTCATTTTCTCTGGGTTCCATCTTCCAATATTTACAGTTATGGCTGGTCAGAAATTTAGCCTTCAGCATGGTTATAACTTATGCTGCAGTGATTTATTCCTGCCATGAGGGGTTCAATGACAGAACAGTCTTTAATCATCCCCTTATGAAACGTTTTCTGAAAGGTGCTTGTCGTCTTAGTCCGACATCACGTACCTTTGTCACACAATGGGACCTAGTTACTATGCTGAGTTCACTAACTAGGGATTCATTTGAGCTGTTTAGACCAGATACAGGTAAAGTTTTTAATCCTCTAAAACAGCTCTGTTGCTGGCTCTAACTTCAGCTAAAGGAGTATATGACTTGTTGGGCCTGTCTGTTTCTCCATCTCTTTAAAAAAAAATTCAAGGGGATGGGAGTTCAGCTGAACTTTGACCGAACCCTGCTATCCCTAAAAGCATAATGTGTTCATTCAAGTTTAGTATCATTATACTGAACGACCTCCTTTGTTTTCCTTCCTCACATTAGTGCAGAGGAAGAACTCCTATACTGTATTTGCTTTGTCCGGTGCAGGCACTAAAGTATTATGTGGCACGCACTGCTGCGATGCTTAAATCTGATAAGCTTTTTGTGCTTCTCAGAGGACAATCTCAGGGCCAACCTTGACCTCTCAGTGGTTGTCACATTGGCTATGTGAGGCCATTTCTCTGGCATAGAGCCTTTCTGGCCTCCAGCCACCTGAACGAATAAATGTTCACTTCTCTAGAGGGATTGCAGTTTACACAGCCTTGCACGGAGGTCTTCTGTGTAGGACATCTGTTTAGGTGGCCTATTGGTCGTCAGTGACTCCCTTTATCCATTTTTATTTACAGGGCGTTTCCAGCTCCTCCCTGACACATTCTGTTCTCAGGGTTGTAGCAGAGTGTTTGTTTTTTATTATCAATAGACTTATTGATAAAATTACACAGTTGTATATGTCATTTTTGTTTCTGATTATGAATTCAGAGTCATTCATTTACCATCAGATGATGAGGATTGTCCACCAGCTATATATATGCACCATTTGACTCAATTGACGGTGCATCATCATGCTTACTGAGGTGTGGCGGTTGCCAGGGTGTTTTGGTTCCAGTCAGACTCAGTGAGGCATGGACCATATCCTGCTCGGCCTTTAACCCAATAGTTGTGGCTTAAAGGGCAGAGCCTACATGAAATATAACATTGGTTACGTATTGTTACCCCAGCTTCTATGAATGTAGGCATAGCCCTTTAAGCCTTAGGCTTCACTGGCTCTCATTTAGCCGAACATTTTTTTTGTGCCTTTTTTAGGAGCAGTCTCTCGGTCAATTGCCGCTTATATAGTACACCGAGGTGTGGCCCACAGCAGGTGGGTGTGGACTAGAAGTCTTCAGTGTTGACGCGAAGTGCAAGGATAAACCCAATAGGTGTGGCTTAAAGGACTAGGCCTACATTCATAGAATCTGGGGTTACAATACGTAACCAATATTTTCCAAGCATTTGCAATGGAGTTTTGGCTTATGGACAGGTTAAAGATGTGGGTCACAGGGACTGTGATGATATGAACAGCCAGCCTTAAGAAATAAGGTGGAAGTTCAGCTGGACCTGCAGATTTTTTAGGATCAAGACCTTTTAACAGTTTATTTACCTCACTAATTGAGAACGGAGAAAAAGAGAATGTGTGATTAACTGAGGATTGACTTGTAGGAGGGTTTTGATTTGTAGAGTTTGGTTATTAGATAAAGTGGCTGATTTTCCATTAGTAACTGTGTCAAATAATGAACTAGAAGCAACAAAATGTTTGTTGAAACTGTTCAGGATCTCATGCTTATTTGACACAGGAACAGAGTTAACGAGAAGTTGTGATGGGAGGTCAGATGATTGGGGGATGCCTGAGAGAGATTTGATGGTTTTTCCAGAATTTTTTAGGGTCGTTAAGATTTTTGATGGTCTAAGATAAAAAAAATAGTTACGTTTTGCGGCTTTGATGGCAGTTGTGCATTTATTCCTCAGCTGGTGAAAATTCAACCAATCTGTGTCTGAGCCAGATTTTCTCGCCGCAGCCCAAAGATGAATCCTATGCAGGAGGTCAGTTAGTTCAAGAGTAAACCAGGGGCTGTCACGTCTATTTATTCCGAACTGGTGGAAAGGAGCGTGTTTGTTCACAAAATGCATAAATGAAACTACAGGTAGTCCTCGACTTACGACGGAGATCCGTTCCTACGTTGAGTCGTAACCCGAATTTTGACGTAAGTCAGAACATACATAAATACTTCACCTTATACGTACAGTACTGTATTTTACCAAGCACTCAGCCTATCCTAACACAGTACCCTACATAATTATCAAAAAACACATACATTTGGGAGCCATAATGAAGGGAAAAAAAGAGTTAATAACCTACTGGTATGCTGATGAAGCCGTTCCTCTGTCCCTCCTTCGCATTCTGTATTACGTTTATGTTGTAAAACCGTCGTCCATAAAACAGCTACTTTACTACAGCTGCTACCTGTTTTTGCCAGTCCAGCTTGCTCCAACAAGTTTTGTTTTGTTTTTTGAATGTCCAAAGGATCAGAATTAGCTTTTTTAGAGAGTGCAGGGCAGCTGTAGCCTCTGCACCTAGTACGACCGGAAACTGTCGTAAACTACGTAACTTGGCTTTTCAAAATAAACATTTCAAAATATTTTTTTATTTTTTTAAATGGGAGGTGTGTCGTAACTGCGAAATGTCGTAAGTCGAGGCCGTCGTAAGTCGAGGACTACCTGTATTATGAAAATAGTTCCAAGCGGTGTTCAACATTGTTAGTTAATAGAATACCTTTCCAGTCAAGGTGAGATAGATCACAGAGGACTAACTGTTCACAAAAACATTTCAAATCCCTTTTTTGAATTAATCTGGGCTTAGAAGGTAGAAGTTTAATATATCTGAGAGCCGCTATAACACAATGATCACTCAAGATGTCAGCAAATACACCTGTACCAGGGAATTTGTGAGGCGTATTTGTTAGAAACAGGTCTAAGATAGAATATTTTTTCAGGACAGTTTTTGTTTGGTCTAGTGGGAGAGTCAATAAATTGGGTTATATTGAGTGACAGGCAATATTCCTTGAATTTACCACAGGGGAGGTTGACTTATCCCAGTCAATGTTAAAATCTCCTGCCAAAAAAATCTCTTTGAATTTTTAATTTCCTAGGAATTCTGTCAGGGAGGACGGAGCCTCATGTGTTGCTGAGGGGGGATGATAACAACGCACTACAGATAAGATCTGGCCTCCATTCAAAGTAATGTTTACAGCTAAGGCTTCAAACTGGTTTGGGATTGTTTTAGCAGACACAAGACTGGAAACCAGAGAATCTCTAAAGTAAATAGCAACTCCACCCCACCTTTTTTGACGGTCACAGCGATAGCTATTAAATCCATTGATTACCAGATCATCATTCAGAACAGATTTGTTGAGCCAAGTTTCAGAGATGAAGATCACATCTGCCCCAGAAGAACTGACCAGAATTTTCAAGGCATCAAGTTTTTTTAGAAGGCTACGAGCGTTTACATGTAGGAAATGAAGACCTGACATGTTTTTAAAGTAATTTGGTGTACTGTAGTTAGTGGGGGGTCCAAGGTTGGGCTGAATCCCTGAGAGCAGTAATAACATACATTTTCTTGAGTTTTTTGTCACTGATGTGTAATTATAGGAGTTAATAATGTGACAACTAGCCCCCATAATTGAACCATGAGAAACATTAATCATTGTATGTACTTTTTTACGCATACTAATTATTTTATTTTTTTTTACAGGATGAAACTCCAGGTCTTCTGGTGGCTGTCAGTGTGTTTTGTGTTTAAAGGTTCAGATAAAAATCAGTGTTCAGCTGATGGTTCTTGTACTACAGGTAACAAAAGACTAAATTACTATTAACATGAGACAGGTCTGTATTTTAGTCCAACATTTGACTGTCTTGTTTATTTTGAATAGGTATGTCTAGAAAATTGACTGGTACTGTATATTTACTTTTCTTTATTTAGTCTTAGGGCTGTCACTATTGTCTAATTTTCCAGAATCAAATAGAGGTCAATGGGCTACTTCTTGTTTTAAGTGTGACAAAAATGATCCTGGTAAGTTTCCTAATACGTTATATTTGTATATTAGTCTAGCATGTTTGTATGTTCAGTTTGATCAAGAAGTTATGTCCATACTTTTAAAAACACTGATAAAGTATAAAGCAAAATAAACCTTACAGGAGTTCAAGATGCGATGGACGTTTTAAATGAAGCTTTTGAAAACGAAAACCATGACTCCATTGTTGAGTAAACATTTTTATTCTATATACAACAATACAAACATTATCTAGCAATTTATCATGAATTATGTGTAGATAACTATTTTTTTTCCCTTAAGAATTTCTACAAGACTGCTTATGAACCTAGAAAATGATCTGGAGGAAAAAGAGGTGGCTGAGTCGACCACCAAGTGTGCCGAAAACATTGTGGTTGCCATTTATAAGCACACTGGTGCCTTCAGCGGTCTCCAGATTGTTGCCAAGGACATAATGGTAAAACATACATTTAATCTGATCAGTGACTACAGGTGAATTGGTATAAATTTGGACATGTTCACTTATTCACCTTTCTTGTCCTATGGAGAAATGCTATCTAGCACAGTAATGTAAATTTCCACAGATTATTGTTCTGTAGGCATTCACGGCTGTTTTTGTCTGTTGTTTTTTGTTAGTTTTTTGTTTTTGTTAGAACCTCAAACAACTATATTCCACCCCCATCACTGTAGTATTTGTGTGCTGCTGAACATTAAATGATTATACTTTGAGTACCAAAAAGTGGTTTATGGTATACATAGATGGCTGTAAAACCCAAATTTTAACATCCTACTTAATGTTTTATGGTCATTTTCTCTATGTAATCACAATAAAGATTATTCATTCAACATACTAATTATATCAATAAGTATTACTATACTAATTATTATACAATACTAATTAACAATCAACAACGAGAAACACACATGATTAAACATCACTGTAGTTTGGACACAGCACCAGGACTTTCTTTCCACTGTACAAGCTGTGTTTGGACCACAGCCTTCTGACCGAGGATGTAGTTACAAGAACTGCACGTCAACATTTTATTCTTGGCCTCAATATAAAATACAAGCACAGTATGAGAAACTGAAAGTTATGCACCATAACTCCTGTTCCCTGAAGGAAGTGAACGAGGTGCAACATAATTGCTATGGGAAATTGCGCCCCATGCGATTACCTGAAGGAATACACTCACGCCTTTACGGCCGGGGCGTCAGCGTCACGCCAGAGTCCCCACCCTCTGGGTATTTAAGACGCGGACGCCTATCCTACTTTCTCTAAAATGCACTTCACCTAGCTTTCAGCATTGAAAGGGCCAGGAATGTTGCACCTCGTTCCCTTCCTTCAGGGAACATGAGTTATGGTGCATAACTTTCAGTTCCCTTATCAGTCAGTCACTCGGTGCAACATAATTGCTATGGGAACGTAATTCATTCACGCCCTTGAAATGCTCAGTAAAATGCATGTGAGAACATCTGCCTTAATACGACAGGCATTTCCCAGCCGCTCTCTACAAGGTATGTAGAGGGCACAGCCTGAGAAGAAAAATGCCACATGTAGAAACATCAACCTGATGTTACCACTGGACACATAGATGAAACACCAGCTAGAGGCAGCACAAGCGTGCTCCGCTAGTGTGATTACCCATCATCTCCTTTTTCCCTGGAAATTTTTATAAGCAGGAGGAAAAGAGCAAGGGACCCCTTATGCCACTGGCAACCAGATGGCAATGTGGAGGTAAAGAACCCGGTTCAAGCACAAGGTAACCTTCCAGGTCCCCAGGGGAAAGATTTTCATATATACAAGGGGCACGCACAAATCCCTCATCTGCTCCTTGAACAGACAACTTACTAGGACTGTCAAAAGGGGGCCCATCCTGATGTTGGAGACCTGTTAAAGGAGAGGGGAACCCTTCCACTGTACATCTCCCAAGTAAACATAAACACCAAGGGACTCCCTTGTGTATGTTGTTGCTGTTTGTTTTTGGAGAAAAAACGATCAACCTTAGGCCCTCAGCCAGTTCCCTTCAGTGGCCAGGCTGAAAGCCGCCACAGCTCCGGACGTGGGTGTAGAAGCTGCCCACGTGCCTGAGTCAGCAGGTCCCTGTGAGAAGGCAACTGCCATGGTATCCCTGATAACATTGAGATCAGTTCCGGGAACCACGGTTTCTGCGGCCACCTGGGGGCTATCAGTATCAGGGAGAGGGCTCCCTGACGTACACGTTCCAGTGTCACCTGGATCAGAGGGACAGGTGGAAAAGCATAGTACAGCACCCCTGCTGGCCAATCATGGGCCAGAGCATCCGTTCCCAAAGGTGCGTCTGTTTCCTTCAAAGAGAAGTAAAGGTCACACTGTGAGCTAGCTCTGCAAGCGAACAAGTCCACTGAGGCTCTCCCAAATCGTGACCAGACCTGTTCCACGACTCGTGGGTTCAGTCTCCATTCTGACCTCAAGAGAGGCCCTCTCGAGAGGGCATCCGGTCCATAATTCAGTTCACCGGGAACATGAGTCGCCCTGAGCGACAATATTCTCGGAGCACACCACGTGAGAATCTTCCACGTCAGTCCGAGGAGGGCTTGAGATCTTGTCCCTCCCTTCCTGGTGATGAAGGACATTGTGGTCCTGTTATCTGATTTCACTAGGACGTGCTGCCCTGCAATCAGACCTTTGCCAAAAAAGTATTTTACTGACAGGAATACGGCCAACAATTCCAGGAAGTTGATATGTGATCTTGCTTCCTTTTCATTCCAAAGGCCTTGGGCATTTTGATTACTGCAGACTGCCCCCCATCCTGTTTTTGAGGCGTCCGTCGTGATGACCACACGAGATGACACCCTACCTAGCGGGACCCCTTCTGCGAAAACAGACAAGTCTCTCCAAGGTACCAGGGCCCTCAGGCACTCTGAATCGATCCTAACCTTTCCTGCTTGACCAGGCAGGGCAGGTTGTGTCTGTTGGTTTAGCCACATTTGTAGGACCCGCATTTTCAACAATTTGTGTGGCACACAGGGTATGGCTGCCGACAAGAGGCCTAAGAGGCGTTGGCACCTTTTCAGGGGGACCCGCTGATCCAGTTTAAACTTTGCCAGGCAATGGCGAATCGAGGAAACTCATTCCTTTGAGAGCCATGCTCTGTACCGGATGGTGTCGATCTGTACTCCCAGAAATACGGTAATCCATGATGGGGTCAGGTCACTCTTTTGCAGGTTTATGACAAAACCGAGAGACTCCAGGTGAGAAATCACCCTACAGGAGTGTGACTGGGCCTGTATTCTGCTTCCGGCCAGAATTAGGAGGTAATCCAGGTAGTTCATAACCCTGACTCCTTGATTCCTAAGAGGGGCCAGGGTTGCATCCAGACATATAGTAAATGTACGAGGAGACGTCTTCAAACCGAAGGGTAAGGCTTTGAATTCGTAAGCCTTCTTTTCGAAAGCAAAACGGAGGAATTTTCGGTGTTTCCTCTACACGCCCACATGGAAATAGGCGTCCTTCAAATCCATTGTACATGCGTAGTCTCCTGGTCTCACAGACTGGATGACCTGCCTTAGTGTAAGCATCTTGAACTTGAAAGTTCTTATTCTCTTGTTCAGAGTCCTGAGATCCAGGATCGGCCTCAGGGATTGATCCCTTTTGGGCACCAGGAAGTACTTGCTATAGTGACCGGAGCGTAGTTTACGTTTCGGGACCAAACTTATTACTCCTTTCTGTAGCATTGTCAATACAGTACCTCCTCCCTTAGCACGTGTACGCGTGCAAGGTTAATATTCGATTGCAGCACCGCTGTGAAGGGGGACGGTCTCTTGGCGAACTGCAGCTTGAGCCCATGACATATCGTCGTCATGGCCCATTCGTTTGGCAGACACGCCCTCCAGGCCTGCGTGTGCGCCATGAGCCTGGAAGGCATGTCTAAATGCTGCTTGTCATGTTTGAGTGCAAGAGAGATGGCCTTTGACCCCTCTCGCGCACTCTCGGGCAGGTTGGTCAGCCCGACAGAAGATATTGCGAGATCTGACTGTCTCAGGCAGAGCTCGTGCATCTTGCTGCGGTTCATAGTTTGACCAAGTGGTTTGTGTTTCATAAAAGTGGGCCTCGAGTCAAGAACCAGGGCAGTCTGTGCTTTGGTACTTTTATTTTTGTATATGCATGAAACAGAGTTTGTTTTTATTACACACACAGTAGATGAGTCATGTTTACTGCGCACACACAAGTCACCAGCTCCTTGTAGTGTTTTACAAGGGAAGACTGGGCTCAAAAGGTCAGGTTCCCGTGCAACAAGGGCGGGCAAACCTGTAAAATCATGAATTCATCCTGTTTCATCAGGCCCAAATCTGCTTTTCACATGGGGTCATCGAAGAGGCCTTGGGCCGGGCCGCCTGATGCTGAAAAGGCTCTCCGTCACCAACGGGTCTCTTCCGCGGAGGGCGAGGCATGGCTTCCTTGGGGGATGCAAAGCTTTTCATCAGCAGCCCCTCGCGGAGGGCTTCCGCCTGTTTGCGCTTTTGTTCCAACCTGGCCTGGATGCATTCCAGGGCTCCCCCGAAGAGTCCCGTCGGCTCGATCGGGTGCTGGAGGAAGAGGGACCTCTGGCTTTCTGGGAGGTCCGTTAAAGTCAACCAAAGATGGCATTGGGCGACAACCATTTCCGCCATTGCTCTACCTTACGTGATGGATATTGTCCCCATCATGCGGAGCACGAAGTCAAAGACCCGACGGTCCTCCTCCATGGTCTCTGTTGCGGCTTGTTCGTTTACCACTACCCGGAGTTCCTGCAGCTTTTCTGCCAAGTACGCCTGCATCATGTTCGAAGCGTTCATCACACGAGCCGCGAGGCCCTGAGCCCGGTAGCACTTTTCGAGCTGTTTCTCTGAAGCACGGCAGGCCCTGCTGGGTAACGCTGGCTTCATCCTTGTAGCTGCGGGGGCTAGATGAGCCGCCAGGGTCTCCTCTATCTGGGGTGCGCTGGCGAGACCTTCCACCTCCATTCCGGCAACATCCAGGAGCCGGGATAGTGGCAACGTCATGGGAGCTCCGGGTTCCGCCCAGGAGCGCGTGAGCTCCATGAGGAAGTCCAGGAAAATGGGCATTTTTTGCGATGTCGTCGGCTGCTGCTTCGCGTAGAAGTAATTTCCCGCCAGCCTCGTAACCTGTTGGTGAGGCGTGGGGTCTGGCCACGCGACCTGCAGGGCGTCCGCCGCCCTGTGGCACAAGTCGAACAGAGCAGGGACCGACACGTCCGGTTCCGGTAGAACTTGCGCCAGGTTCTGGGAGGAATCCACACTTTCCCCTCTGCAACCGTACTCGGCGTCTTGGTCAGACACTTCGGGCGTCGAGTCCTCGACGGGGACCGAGGAGTCCGACACGTTCTCATCCCCGACCTGACCGATGCATTCCAAGTCCATGTTCTCGAGCTCTGGTTCAGGAGCGAGCAGTTCTGTGTGGCGTGCGGCCTTCAGCGCCACGGCCTTCTCCATGGTCTTAGCCAACACGTCCGCACGGCGTTTCCTCACTACCGAAGGCATCCGACAGCAGTGGGAGCAGGAGTCTTGGGATTCCAGTGCTTTTCTTGCATGCAGAATCCCTAGGCAGACGGGACAGGCATCATGGGTGTCCGTGCCGAGAGGGAGTAGCCGCAGCCGCTGGGGCAGTTGCGTGAGCGAGGGCTCGCCGTCTTGCTGGTTTTCTTCTGAATCTTTGTCCTCCGTCTTCCCTTCTAGGGAGCCATGTCCGGAGATGAGAAACGTCGAGGGTGTTCCTAGTTTCCTTTTGTTCAAAAACGTCCTCTCCGTCGTCTCACTTTCGCTGGTTAGCCTGCTAATGGTTAGCAGGGAGTGTCGTGACGCAGTTAGCGCCATCGAGCGAAGCAGCTGCGGAGAGAGAAGAAAACTTTGAGGTAAGTAGAAAAACGCTGGACTAGCTTTCGCCAGCCCAGCAGTACGCAAAAAAAATTCTCTGTACGCTCAGCGTAGGGAGCAAGCTTACCTCTGATCGAGTGATGTGACAACAGAGAAGTCCCACAAAGTTCAGGTTCAAGCGAGGTGAAGGGCAATAAAAGAACGTAGGATGAGCGTCCGTGTCTTATATACCCAGAGGGTGGGGACTCTGGCGTGACGTCCCCCCGGCCGTAAAGGCGTGATTGTATTCCTTCACGTAATCGCGCGGGGCGCAATTTCCCATAGCAATTATTTTGCACCGAGTGACTGACTGATAAGGGAACTGTCCATTGCTGTTACATGTGTTTTCATGTTTTTTTTTTTCTTTTTTCTTTTTATTCCTGGCTCTGATGTAGGTAATGACAGGAACAAGTGAGCTCAAAGTGAATGTTAACCTGCCAAAAGAGCTGAATGTTAAAGACCAAAGCACAGTTGTGTTCGCCATGATTCGCCTTCCAGCTGGGGTCAGACACACTACACTTCACTATAAACACTTCAAAACCCATATTGTTCTCACAGCTACAAAAATAAAGAACACATTTTATATATTACTGCCATAACAGCTGTACCTTGGATTAACACTGAAATGCTGTTTTGTTGCATTTGTGGTTGCATCAAGATTATTAGCTTAAACTTAGTGTGGCGTTTGCTGAGAGCCATTCCTAATACATAGTCCTAGACTAAGGCTATTCAATTGTGGCCCACAAGTTGACTTAAGTCTGGCCTGTGGATGAGTTCACCAGTTTAAAAAAATCATAATATTAATCAGAAAAAAAATATGAGAGAGGCCTTTAAAATTTAGATGCCAAATATTTCTGTCAGAAAGGCAATCCTGTTATGTATCCATCTCAGTTGTCGACATTTTCCAAAAGCCTACAGAAAAACGCTTTAAAAATCATTCCTTACACATTGTGTTATCTTATCTGGCATAATTCAAGGCCAGGCATCATTATGTCACTTTTTTTTCAGTGAGTATTCTCATTGTAACCAGTACTATAACTACTAAAACAAGCAGTGCTTTCCTTCTAGTATGTACTGGGAACAACCTCTGACTCATGGTGTCAGTTTACAGTCATTAATAGAGACTTCAACATGAATAACAAAGCAAACCTGAACACAACGTTAACAAGAGCAACCCATTTCCACATCCAGAAACATCATAAACACTAAGAAAGAAAGAACACAGAACATTTCATACTTAGGAACCAGTAACAGTGCAACAGGATAAATGAGCATGTGACAAAAACTCCTTAATTATCATTACATTGCACCACCACCCACCACCAAAATGTTCCTTGTTCTTGAGGGAACAACAGAGTCTGAGGTACATTTGTAGTTGGTGTTACCTCCTTGGCCTCCTGGGGTTCCAAGAGGCAACAGAAGCTGTAGGGACTTTAGGGGAAGACAACTCCTGCTGAAAGTCCAACTGTGCAAGGGCATGAGGACGATGTACATGTCCTTCCAGGAAAGGGGGAATAGAATGTCCTATATTGGGAGCCATTCTATCCTGTGCAGGGCCACTTCCCTGTCTCTAAGGGGCAACTGCGCTATGTAGTCCATCTCCCCCACTTGTTTCAGAACACTGCAGGGCCCCACTCAGCTGCTGTCTAGTTTAGGAAACCATTCATTTCTTCTCTTCGGGCTGAAGACCCACACCAGCTCCCCAGCAAGAGAGTGTCTCCCCCTAGTGGTGAGTTCATATTTTTTATTTGGCACAATCCCACCTTTGTCAGCTGGTCCTGGGCATAGGAATGTGTTGACTCCAACTGGTCCTGCAGTTTTCTCTTGTAGTCTGGACCTGGTGGTGCCTTCAGTTCAGCAGGGGACTTCCCAAAAGCCAGCTCGGTAGGGGGTCCTAATCTTTTTTCCTGACATGAGAAGGGCAGGTGTGCACTGAGTCCTGAACTGCTGACCAGTAGGCCATTAGGATAACGGGAAGATGGGTGTCCATGTCCTGCTGGGGTTACGAGGTGAGGATAGCTAACTGCAGGACCAGAGTTCTGTTCAACTTCATTTCTAGGCCATCACTCTGGGGTTGGAGTGGGATGATACGAGTCTTCTGAATTCCATAGCATTTGTACATGGCAGCAAACACCCTGGATTCAAAGTTCTGACCCTGATCACTGTGACGGGTCCCCATTGTCCAAAATTAGCTGAACATCTTCCACTAATTTGTCAGCCACAGTCTCAGCCTCCTGGTCTGGGATGACATGTACCTCTGACCACGTAGTAAAATGGTCCATGGTGGCAAGGACATAGCAGTTTCCCTCACTGTTGTGGGGAAACTGGCCCAGGATGTCAACAGTCACTTGTTCTAATGGTGCTCCCACTGGTTGCTGTTGAAGCTGTGCATGGGACTGATCCAGCAGCTACTTGTGAGTGAAACAGGTGTTGCAGCTGTAGTAGAAGTCCTCCACAACTCAGTTGCTGACCCCAATAGGCTGAGCGCTTGCACTTGGCTGAGGGGGGTGCAGGATCTTAGACACCGAAGTGGCCTGAGCCTGTGCCACGGTGGCAGTCTCCCAGCACAGCTGACCTCAATGACCTCAGCAGCACAGCCTGTTGCATCTCCTCCCCTGTGTCAGGATCTTTCTAGACATGCTGAAACACCCCCTCGTTCAGCATCAGCTCCTGGAACTTGGCCCACAGCCCATCGATGGTAAGAGAAAGCCCAGTGATCTCATCCCAGTGAATTCACTGCTCACCCTCAAGCCTCTGTAGGACTGGCAGCAGGTCAGTGTCTAGCTCCTGCTATTACCTACAGTATGTACCGGTAGTAATATAGACCTTCATGTCTAACTTGGATTTACACCTTTTCACATCTCTCTGAAACTCTGAATGGTACACTTCTCCTGAGGCTCTCAAGGAGATGAGTGGACACTATTTTATTATATTTATTTGAATCAAAACACATTATTTCATAAGAGACTCTCTTCATTTTTACTTTGTTTGATTCAGATATAATCAAAGCATAACCTTGTGTTATTCATATGAACAGTATTTTTAATATGTGAATGATCATTACTAAACTGGTATATTTTTCTCTGTCTTAGTCAAGAACTATGCCTAAAGTTGAATTATATGTCAGAATGACTTGTTCAGATTTGTTTTACAAAAGTTAAGACGCTTAATCAGTAATCTGTATAATTGGCGACAGGTTTCTGTCACTTGTATAAACATTTGTACTGAATAATCTTCACTTCTTTAACTTTTGATAACTCTTATGACCTGAACTAGCCTGGTTAAAACCAGACCCTTGTCCTTCACTTTGCTTCGTACTAGGGTCTGGACTTTCTCCATAGAGAACCGATTCTTGCTGGAGGCGTGGCCTCTGCTGAGGAACAAAACCATTGGATCTTAGAAAAATTTTGAACAGGGAAAAGCATTCTGCTCCCTCCCCCTCAGAGCCATATATGGCTGCTCCCCCGTGGTCTGGTGAACTTGACATCTGCTCCGCCTCCTGCTGCATTTTCTCTCGCTGCAGCCTGCCGCTGCATATTCTGTGTTTATATGTCAATAAAACGTTCTAAAAAAATAAAATAAAAACCATGGATCGCTGGTCCAGCAAAGCAGAAGACCAGAAAATCTGATGGGACTCGAGCAGCAATGTGTTTAATTCTCTCGTGACAACCTGAGGCATTTCCTCATCAGCGGAGGGACAGGAGGAGGAGGAGGGAGGAGGGAGCGATCACTTGACTTTTGGTCAAAAAACAAACAAAAGAAAACTCCAGATAAGGGATTAAGAAGGGGAATTTAATACATTTGTGTCACATATAAAACAGTCCTGCATCGCTTTGAATGAGAACATGCGGCTGCTCGCTGGCTGCGCGCTGGGACAGGTGGGGGCGTGGGTTAGGGGCCAAAAACTCCGCCCCTTCTGTTCTCTGATTGGTCCAGTCAAAAATCAGCCGGAGAAATCGTCTATGGGAGAAGTCCCAGACTGAGCAGTGAAGGGAAATGAGAATTGAGCGGAGCTGTGCAAGAAGGAGAGGGCCAGGCAAAACCTGAACTAAATCCCTCCCGTTCTCTGGCCTATGAGCAGATGGATTTGACTGGGTCAACCCTCCACTCTTAAGGCTCTACTTCCTATCTGAGCCTTAGAGCCTGCTGAGGACCTCAAGCCATGAGGTCCCCAAAGAGCTGAATGAACGCCAGTCACACGCTAAGGACACGTCATTCAGTTAAAAGATTTATAACATGCCAGTTATAAATCCATTTTGAGCTGAAAAAGCTTTATTTTAATGAAATTCCTTCAAGGAAGCTTTTATCTTGAAAAGCCAACCGGAACTGAGGTCGCTACTTCGGTAGGTCGACGCAGATCTCATGGAAGCCGCTGGAAGGTGAACGAGCTGAAGCCTGAACAACCGAGAAGCACGGACGGACGGTCTGTGTACGTTGAGGCTAATCTACTTTACCGTAGCCGAGATGAAGAATCTTTGCCAGGTAAAGAGTCATTGTTCAACGCGGGTGAGAGTCTAGCTGAAGCCCACAAAGAGTGTGCTTTTCCTGGATAAACATATCCAGATAGTACCTCTCCTCATCCTTCATTTTCTTTCATCCTCCATTTTCTCTTCCCTGAAACTTTCTTATTTTAAGTAACTAAACTTTAAGTTTATTGTGCCAGCAGATATAAGTTAATAACACCCATAACTTGTGTTCTGTTGTTCCTATGAAATTACGGACGCGTGTTTCATCTGTGCTGAAGTAAATTATAGGTGTGAACTTTGCAGATTGGCTGAAGTTATGTGTAGAAATTGTAAATAAGATTTTGCATAAACATTTGAAATGTTGTCCTACAGGGGCAAATAAAAGCAGTCACTAACTGAAGAGTAAAGCTCAACTAAAGGATTTTGTAACATTTCCAAATCGAGCCTACTTGTACCTAGCCTGGTTAAAACCAGACCCTTGTCCTTCACTTCGCTTTGTACTAGGGTCTGAGCCTTCTCTCATAGAAAACGATTTCTCCGGTCGATTTTTGACCGGACCAATCAGAGAACAGAAGGCGGAGTTTTGTTAGTTTAGCCTGGCGAGGTCCAGGCTATCAGATAAATAGCTCAGAAACCACTCGGTGGATATTTTTTCTGCTACCAGTGTGTAATTATATGTCTTAATTTACTGACTGTTGGCCTAGATGAAACATTTGAGATAAAATTCGATTTTTTATCATTTATTTTCGTAGCGCACCCGAGGCTGTTTGGAAAATGTCAAACCGAAACTATTTAAATCCAGCAGATTTGACCATTTCGTGAATTGATTTAGGAACTGTTAAGCTCAGGAACACTTCTGATATAACGTCAGCTAAGAAATATATTTTTTCTCAGCAAAGAAATAATAGTTTTTTACCTTGTTTTCATGAAAATTCCTTCGTGGCGGCAGCCATTTTAACTGACGACGTCAGTCGACGTCGTTCAAAACTCCGCCTTCTGTTCTCTGATTGGTCCGGTAATCCTCCTTCTGTTCTCTGATTGGTCCGGTCAAAAATCGACCGGAGAAATCGTTTTCTATGGGAGAAATCCCAGACCCTAGTACAAAGCGAAGTGAAGGACAAGGGTCTGGTTTTAACCAGGCTTACTTGTACCCTCAGTAAAACCATTTTTTTACATACAAACTTTGAGTAGTGTTCAAGAAATAACCAAACATGCTTGTGTTATCTGCCCTAATGTCATCATTGATTGATAAATACTTCAATGCTTTTATCAGGTATGAAATTCCTATAAATATTAAAATATATACTCCTTTTTTTTCATCACAATACAGCATGTACACAAATGTGTATGCGCCCATTTTAGTTGACAGTGAGTCTGAGCCATAAGAGCATATGGAGCATTCTGCAGTGGAAATGTATTTATTACTAATTTTATTTAATTTTTTTCTCCAAATCATTTTGTGTGCCTTAGGTATTTTAAGTAATAGCCCACCACATGTTTCTTAGCACAGACAACATGACTGCTGCAGACATTATTTCTGAGCTCTCAGCAAAGATGAATAAAAATATACCATCCGGTTCAACATCAATAGAGCAAATGTGTGGGATGGAGCAGTACGAGGCTTTAAACGTACTTCGTTTGACCCTTTCAATGACATCTTTGTGAAATTCACTGATGATGAGGGACGAGCTGAGGATGGAGGGGACAATGGTGGTCCAAGCGTGAGTTCTTCAACCTTCTGATAGACTGCCTAAGAACTCGCAGAATCTTTGACGGACCCGATGAAAGGAAATGTATCACTTTTGACAGTGCAGGTATTGTTATTAAGAGAGATGTTTTAGAATTTCTTCAGATGAATGTTGACAACTGTTGGTGGATGTGGGATTAATGTGAGCAAAATCTGTACAGCTGCAAAGGA
This sequence comes from Garcialebias charrua, assembly GCA_038048925.1. Taxonomy (NCBI): domain Eukaryota; kingdom Metazoa; phylum Chordata; class Actinopteri; order Cyprinodontiformes; family Rivulidae; genus Garcialebias; species Garcialebias charrua. The sequence goes on along the minus strand of JBBPBX010009186.1, from coordinate 19,188 downwards.
TGATGAATACGTTCTTGCTGGGAGGATGATTGCCACATCCATAGTTCATGGAGGTCCAGGTCCTAGGTTCTTGGCAGAGATGCTGTACCAGCACCTCACAGGAACAACTGACAATGAAGGCCAGATAGAAGTTATCACTGAACACTAAGAAAGCTTCATTGCTGGAGGTAGGATGATATTATTGACTAAACTTTAGTTCCTCTAGATCCTCTTCTGAGGGGGGTGTCCAGCTCAGACTCATAGAGCTCGTTTGGCTCTCCTCCTGGACATGATGCTGCTCTGGAGGGGCGTATCCTGTGACTGTTCAACAGTCACACACTCATCCAAGTCTCTCTGAAGAACATCACCAAAACAATATGTCAGCAGACACTGGTGCTCGTGACTCCCGTGAAGAATCCAGCTTCTCGAAGATCTGCAAATAGCTCCATCCAGAACTGACACCAACAGAAATCAAGTTATTTTCAGTATATCCATGTTTGAATTATGGTTACTTGTAATTAAATTAGTTTATGAAGACCACTTACCTTCCCTTTCTGAATATGGACCACCAGGACTCAATCCTCTGGTTGGTTGTGGAGGAGCCATACATGTGGCTGGATGCTGGATGGAGGCAGCGTTGTGATATTTTGTGATCTTTTTATTATTGGATCAACATGGCACACTGCAATAACGTGTTGATGACTGTGCCATGTTTGTTAGGTGGTGAGAGAGATGGACAACACAAGAAGAAAACAAAAAGATGAATTATTAATCGCAACATGGAAATGGTTTGACATACAGCTTTTAATTTAATATTTATAATGGCACCTATTCTAAACAACAGTGTTGTAAGATGTCAGAGATTAGCTTTTAATTTAATATTAAAAAAGCTATTCTAAACAACAGTGTTGTAAGCCAGGTGTCAGAGACTTGAATAGATAAACATTTACAGCACTGACACAGCAGCAGTGTACAGTTTAGCTACCTGTGGCTGCTAGCTAGATCAGAGGCTGTTTCCTTAAACAGTTACAGAATAATAAATTGATAATGATGATTAACGTTATCACAGCCAACTAACACGTAAATACAGAAAGTAAACGTTAAAGCATTACATCACTGACAGGCAGCGTTAGCTACTGTGGCTAAAGTTGCAGCAAACATGGATAACGTTGTAAACCACAACTAACAAACACGTAAATACAGAGTGTATTAACCTTACCTTAAGCTATATCTTATAATTGAACCTCTATTAGGTTCAATGAATGAAATTCCATGAAGTTTCAGATCTCGAGGGATAATCGACCCAGAAGCAGAAGTACAGATACGCAGCGTCAAGACCTCTTTTTTGTTTGACTGCCCCTAGTGGTCTGGAGCACTTCCGTTGTAGCTTTTTCTATTTGCAACCGTCTTTTTTAATTTGCAGCCGTCTTTTAATTTGCAGCCGTCTTTTTTAATTTGCAGCCGTCTTTTTTAATTTGCAGCCGTCTTTTTAAATTTACAGCCATCTTTTTTAATTTGCAGCCGTCTTTTTTAATTTGCAGCCATCCTTTTGCAGTTCGAACGCTTATCTCTTCTTGCAGCGTGTTTGCACCCCTCGGCCACCGTACCCCAGGGCCACCCACACAGGACGAACCACTCACCCACCCCCTAGATCGGACCATAGGGGAGAACCGGAAAAGCCACATGCAGTGACACCCCGGAGAAAATAGCGTCAAACTCATAGGCCCCTGTCGGAACCCGCTGCCACGAGGCAGATCCAGGCCTGGGCACAGAGGCCCAGGCCCCGAGGACACCCCCACCCAGGCCAGAGCCCAACAGGACCAGAGGACCCGAGCCCCACCAGGCAGTCACCAGGCCGAGCCAACACACGTCCAAGCGCCCAGCCCCAGACATTGAGGGCCCCAAGCATGCTGGCAGGCAAGGGCACACCCCACTAGGGTGCCGCGTGGCAGGGGCGTGACGCAAGCATCCCCAGCTGTATCAAAGAGGTGGCCGTCTAAGTCCCAGCCTGACAATTACCCAGTCATACCCAGACACAATCGCACAATCCCACCCTCATCCTCACACTCACTCACTCAAACACATACAATAACGACACATTCCATTCATGCTCCCGCTTCGCACTCTATACCCCCCAGGTCCAAGACATGTACCCACCCCCTACAGGGGGCAGCTTGCGCTCAAACCCAGGAGGTAGACCCATTCATTCTGGGGCGGAGAGGAGCCGACATCCAAGACCCGGCCCAATCCACGCCCAGTCGACAGGACACCCCCCGCCATGGAGAGGCCACGCCCCTGACGCCCCACACACATCGCCAACAACCAAGCGCACGCCCCCAGTCGACCGCCTGCCAGGCCCCGGCAGCCACCAGCCAGCGGGCCAACCACGGCACCCAGGAGCCAAGCTCAGGGAGTCCAAACAGCCCCAGGGAGGGTGTAGCGCCAGCCCCGCCCTCGGCAACCCCCCAGGCCCCGAACCTCCCATAGTCCAGGCCAACACCCAATGTCCTGCCTTTTTAATTTCACTTCAAAACTTTATCTTTAAATTACCATTCTGCCAGTGGACCTTGTGCATGTCCCTGCCTGTATTTCAATATGAGTTTTTTTTCTTTTAGTAGTTAGTATAGCTTTACAGAACAATGTTGCCAGTAGGTTACCATAAAACATAATAAGAAAGGATGCCAGTGTGTGGGGAGAATTTTGACCCACTTATTTTAGTGTTGTTTGAAACTGCTGAACTTAGTTTTATTTCATTGTGGTTTAAAGCTGTTGCTTCTGCATACTTGAGTTTAGTGTTCCATTCACCCAATCATGCACACACAAACGTTAAAAATTGGTGGAATTATTTCAAATTAGTGCATGGTAATGTCTCCATGTAAAATACTGTATATCTGAAGTAAATGGCTCCCCCCAAGGATGTGTGCTGAGCCGTCTTCTGTTCACTCTGCTCACATATGATTGTACAGCCACACATCCAGGCTGTCATATTGTTAAGTTTGCAGATGATACAGCGGTGGTGGGATGCATCACAAACAATGATGAGTCCA
>JBBPBX010009186.1:0-15686 GCA_038048925.1 Garcialebias charrua | reverse complement strand
TCCGGGCCGCGGCGGTGGGTGTGAAGCCGCTTTATTTTAATTTAACCAATTTAACCAATTTGTGTCGTTGCAGTTAATATTATAATATTATAAATCTGTAATTTTTAGCAGCGTCAGCTGTGACTCTGCTTTAAAGCCGAGGAATGAAATGTGCTGTAATGTCATGTCTCCCGTGGGTTGTACAGTCACAGAAATAAAAATCGTATTTATCTCTCCAGCCCTGCTCTGGTTTTTCTTTGGTCAAATATTTTTAATTTTAGTGTAAACAACTGTGTTACATTATAGTTTCACTTATTCAGAAGAGCTGTCGCGCACCGCTACCCCCCCCCCCCCACATGCAAGTGTCCGATGTGTTTTTGAACAAAAGCATTTTAAAATGTCTCGAAACTTCAATTAACTTCATATTAATATTGTAGTGCTATACAACAAAATTAATAGCTGCTTTATTTTAATTTAACCAATTTGTGTCGTTGCATTTAATATCCATCCATCCATCCATTTTCTTCCGCTTATCCGGGGTCGGGTCGCATTTAATATTATAATTCTAATTCAAACAGAACAGCCTCTTTTCAACATAATTATAGATTGTGATTCATTTTCAACTCAAAATATCTTCAAACTAATGAAATATAAAGTTATTAGTGAAGAAAATCCATCTGGATAACAGCAGACTGACTGCTCGTAAAATATACGACAGGTCTGGACCACACGTAAATTTTGTTCGTATCTGAAAAAAATCTTAGAATACAAAAACATTTTTGAATGCCACACATGCTCCTAAATCACTCGTACGCACAGTTTAAGAACAAATCTGTGCGTACGAACGGTTCTTGCATGAGGCGAATCTATATGTTTAGTAATCAGGGATTAAAGAAGAAAAATTATTTTGACTGATTTTTTTTTCTACACCTAGAGGTTACCCAAGCACCCCCCAATACCACATATTTGAGTGACACATTTGCTTTTTCCTACAGATGTTCACTTCTCAAAAGTTTTCACATAAAGAGGAGATTACCCTGTACATGACCTTAGTAAAAGTACATAGTACATGGTGTATCTGCACCATCAAGGCCAACAGCAGTCTTAAGGAAGAGGTAGTTTAACAACTTTTGTGTACCCTGATGCATGCTCAATAATCTAGGTAGAAAAATCTGAAAAAAGCTAAGTCTGGTTTTCTGGACATTCATGTCCAGAAGACCAGACTTAGCTTTTTTAAACTTTTGTGTAGTTTAATTTTAGGTCTAACAAGCTTGAGTTAGGTCCTCTGGATGTTGGGTTTGTGTTTGTGCGTGCGTGTGTGTGTGTGTGTGTGTGTGTGTGTGTGTGTGTGTGTGTGTATGTGTGTGTGTGTGTGTGTGAGAACTCACCTTGCAGTTCTTCTTCTTCTTCTTCTTCGATGGTGTTTTCTGGCAGTTTACAAACTCAGTGTATTACCGCCATCAACCGGACAGAGATGTAATTCAAGAGTCAATGTACTTAAAAAAAATAAATAAATAAAATAAAAATTAAATCCTTTCAGCTAATTTTTTAACTTTCAAATATTTAACAAGTGCTTTAGTTATATCCTGTGACTGATTTTTCTTCAATAAAGTAACCATTGTCACTGAACTCCCCATTACCCTTTCCAGTGCCTTCCTCTCTTTATTATATTTCTTACAATAAAGCAACACATGTTCCACTCCTTCCAGTACCCCACAATTAGAGCAGTCACCTGATGGATGTTTTCCTATTATCTTTAGACCACTATTTAATGTAGTGTGCCCAATCCTCAACCTGTTAATCCATACTTCCTCTCTCCTAGTCATTAAACTACTATCGTCACTTAGGAGTACCTCCTTCTGTATGTTATGTAAATGTCTTCCTCTTTCCTCTAAATCCCACCTCTCCTGCCACATATCATTTATTTTATCTTTAACAATTATTTTTATTTCTGCTTTACTTNGTTGTTAACTAGTTACGAACGAGCCCGAACGAGCGCCAACAGGACCTGTTGATAAGAGGCTAAAGAAACACGTGCTAAAAGAAGATTTATAGAAAAAACATATTTAATTTGAACTTTGAGTTTTCAGCACGTTTTCAGTAAAAGCAGAACAAAGTGAACACGATGTGAAATAAACTGCAAAGTTTACTTTATTACTGCAGTTTTGGTGTTCTAAAGTGAAACGTTACATTATTATTTTTAATGTTTGGTGTGGCGGGAAACGCTCCACTGGCTGAAGAATCTGTTGCCATGGAAACCGACGAACCAAACAGAAAAAATAATTTGAATAAATAAACAAGTAAATATAAACAAGTGGATGAAAACAAACTTCACGAACCGTTTTGGTCCAGACGCCTCAAAGAGAGCCAGGTCCGAAGCTGTTTGTCTAAAGTGACACGAGACATTTTGATTTACTGTCCGCACGGAAAGAGCCGGAAACTAGGGGTGGGCGTATCGATTCTAGTATCGATACTATCGATACCAAGGTGGTACTTGGTATCGAATCGATACTAGCGCTGTGGAATCGATGCTTTGTTGTCGCGCTTTTTTTTTTGTTTTTGTTTTTTTCAAAAAACATCTGTGCAATAGAAGTTGTTTTCTTATCACTGTTTTTGTGATTTTGACAGTGTTATGTTTTTGTAACATTGCTGCTTTTTTGTTATTTTGCACTGGTGACTTTTATTTAAACAACTGTGTGTTGTAAAAGAGGTGATGGGCAAATATTTTGTTACTCACACTGTTCAATTTTTTATACTGCTGCTGCAGCTAGTTGATAGAGCATTTTTATTTGACATTAAAACATCTGTGCAATAGAAGTTGTTTTCTTATCATTGTTTTTGTGTTGTTGGCAGTGTTATAATTTTGTGCGGCTCAACAGCGCCCCCAAGTATCGGAATCGGTATCGAAGTATGCGATTCTAGCACAGTATTTACTTGGTATCGGATCGATTCCAAAATTCTCAGTATCGCCCACCCCTACCGGAAACCAGTGAGCCACATCCGGTTGGGACTTTCAAAATAATATCCAAAAGCGGAAATGAAACCACAATAAAGTAAAACTTGGTTAAGCAGATGAAAAAGATGCTGAAGTCCTCTGTAGGACTCGTGTTTGCTTCATTTATATCCTAACATTTATTTTCCGGGTTTTATTTTAATATTTGTTCCAACCTTCACCTAATATGTGTAACTTTCTCTTTTTTGCAAGAATGTTTCATTTCTTTTTAGTTTTCAAGGTTTTTCGCAGCCCGGTTTTTGAAATGAACATCTGCCACCACATTTATGTAATTATTGTCATAAGACAAAACAACATATAATAACTTTGTGTTTTTATGAGTTGGTGAGGATCAATGGGCTTTTATCTTCTTCTCTTTATTTCAAATGTCAGAGTCATCCCTGAAAGCTCTTCCATGGAGGCTTACCATGCACGAGAAAGAGACAAGAAGTCATCAGAGCAGAAAATACACTGAGCTTATCGTGAGTTTTAATTTCACATTTTGTTTTTGTTTGTTCGTCACGGTACATGTGAAGATGTTCAACAAAGAGTTATTTGTTTTTCAGAAAAGTTTTTACCAGACTGTTCGAGGATAGCCTGGTTAAAACCAGACCCTTGTCCTTCACTTTGCTTCGTACTAGGGTCTGGACTTTCTCCATAGAGAACCGAGTCTTGCTGGAGGCGTGGCCTCTGCTGAGGAACAAAACCATTGGATCTTAGAAACATTTTGAACAGGGAAAAGCATTCTGCTCCCTCCCCCTCAGAGCCATGGCTGCTCCCCCGTGGTCTGTTGAACTTGACATCAGCTCCGCCTCCTGCAGCATTTTCTCTCGCTGCGCTGCCTGCATATTCTGTGTTTATATGTTAATAAAACGTTCTAAAAAAATAAAATAAAACCATGGATCGCTGGTCCAGCACACCAGAAGACCAGAAAATCTGATGGGACTCGGGCAGCAACGTAAAACCCGAGTTTAATTCTCTCGTGACAACCTGAGGCATTTCCTCATCAGCGGAGGGAGAGGAGGAGGAGGAGGGAGCGATCACTTGACTTTTGGCAAAAAAACAAAAGAAAACTCCAGATAAGGGATTAAGAAGGGGAATTTAATACATTTGTGTCACATATAAAACAGTCCTGCATCGCTTTGCATCGCTTTGAATGAGAACATGCGGCTGCTCGCTGGCTGCGCGCTGGGACAGGTGGGGGCGTGGGTTAGGGGCCAAAAACTCCGCCCCTTCTGTTCTCTGATTGGTCCGGTCAAAAATCAGCCGGAGAAATCGTTGTCTATGGGAGAAGTCCGTGCAATGAAGGGAAATGAGAATTGAGCGGAGCTGTGCAGGAAGGCGAGGGCCAGGCTAGTTCGAGGATATTTGTTTTTCAGAAAGGTTTTTACCAGACTGTTCGAGGATGTAACCAGAAAATGCTGTGTGGTTTTCTGAACGAGTTTTTAAACATCCATTTTCAACATGCTCCTAAAGTAAACTACCAAATGTATTTTTAGGAAACCCTCTAGATTATAATACAAGAAAGTTCATGCTCAATAATCTCTCTCCTCTATATTACAGTTCTCTTTGTGTACATGCACGCAGAAAATAACCTGAAGTCACGAGGCAGGAAGAAATGATCAGTTTCACATTCTGCCTTGAAGCCTGCTGGCAGAGCAGATTTGGAAATTCTCCAATAACTCTTTGTAATCTCAGACATTCAGGCCATCTGTCATTACAGCTCATCTTTCAGGCAGCAATTCTTCCATCTCATCAGTCAGCTGGTCTGGTTTTGGCTGTCATCAGCAAACTGGTTGATCCACTGTGAGAGGGCGCTATTTATAAGACTGAGCTGAATACAGCGGCTCAGACTGAGGAAGTCTTTCGGATGAAAGACGAAACGTTTCTACAATTTTTTTGCTTTGTATTGTTTTGTTTTTTGAATGTCCAGAGGACCAGACTTAGCTTTTTTAGATATATTTGAACTTTAATTTTTTTATTTTATTTTTGGACATTTCCGGAGCCGCCACTGGCTATCAGTATAACATCTCTTGATGAAATTAAGAGAATGAGTTACAGCAACAAATAATTTCCCTTTGGGATTAATAAAGCATTTTTTAATTGAATTTCCATTTAGAAACAAATAAATCTGCACTGACTCCAGTAGAAAACTGTTTGCCCCTTCTCATTAGCAACACCTTCACAGAATCACACCTGCCCTAAGGTAACCACCTTCGTCTGACATATTCAGTTCACAAAATGAAATACACCCCCTAGCGGAGATAAACACAGAAAAACAAGATAAATGGCTCCTAATAGAGAGGCGAAGGGAACCGTGTGGTAGAAAAAAAACTGTACAAGCAATAGGGGTAACCACACCCTGGAGAGGATGTGAAACAAAACCCATTCCAAAATGTGGGGGAGATTCACAACGAGTGGACTGCAGCTGGAGTCAGTGCCTCAAGAACCACCATGCTCAGACATATGCAAGACATGGGTTTCAGCTGTCACATTCCTTGTGTCAAGCTACTCGAAGAAGAGACGGCGTCAGAAGCGTCTCACCTGGGACTGCTGCTGAGTGGTCCAAAGTGATGTTCTCTGATGAAAGTACATTTTGCATTTCCTTTGTAAATCCAGGTCCCAGAGTCTGGAGGAAGAGGAGAGACACAGAGTGCACGTTGCTTGAGGTTCAGTGTCAAGTTTCCACAGTCAGTGATGGTTTGGAGCCATGTCATCTGCTGGTGTTGGTCCACTGTGTTTTCTGAGGTCCAAGGTCAATGCAGCGTCTACCAGGAAGTTTTAGAGACTGCTGCTGAACAACTTCATGGAGATGCAGATTTAATTTTCTAACAGGACCAGTATAGACTTGTGTGTATACTGGTCCTGTTAGACCTCAGTGCTGCATTTGATACAGCTGATCTCAATATTTTACTACAGAGGCTTGATTATTTCAACATTTGCTCTTCTCAAGGGCGGACGTATCTCGGTCTCCACTTTGCTTTTGTCTTGTCTGTGAAACTGTCTGAGAGCCTCTCTTCTACAAAATCTTCTGAATCATAACTATGGACTTCAATTTGGTCAGTTGGTCCCTCAACACAACTGATAACATTTATTCAACAAGAAGACAGGCTGTAGGCGAGATGATTTGTCCTGTTGGCATCCACACAGCTGGATATCTCATCGACTTGAAGACTTGATGATGTGTCTATCTCTGCTGTCATCTGTGGATCTTAAGGACACATATTTAATTGGATTTATTATAACTGGTTCCTGCTTTTTGGATTCGTCTGGTTCCTGGTCTATCAACACACAAGGAAGACGTCAGCAGCACATCTGGACCTGGTCAGGCTGCCTGTCTTACATGATGCTTGGTTCATGTCTCGAGAAACCAGACTTTTGGCAGAATGGATTAGATCTCGGGGATTTTCTCAGGCACGTTTCATTGCAGTGACGTGCGGTCAGGGGAGGCAAGTGAGGCCACGCCTCACCTGTCATCATGGAAAGAAAAAAATGTAAATTGAAAAAATAAATGTAATTATTGTATTTATCCATTGATTTTACTATAAACTTATTTTACTTAAAACTAAACCAGTTTTGAGGGAGTGGCTTGTGAGCACCGTACGGAGTAGACGTGTTCCTGTCTGGCTCCTCACCACCTAAAGTAATTTCTTATTTAAATCGAAATTTCACTTATATTTCGGTCGCCCAGAGCTCTGACCAACTGTTCTGACATTGACAATGCCACCAAAGGCGGATAGAGGAAAGAAACATGACAAGGCTTCAGAAGAGATGACTGATCAGCACCTGTTGGAGCTAGGAGCTAAGAAAGCAACACCTGCAGCAGAAGCTGAATCAGCATGTGAGCATGACACAGGATCCTCTACTATCCTTGCTGCAATAAATAATATGAGCAAGACAATGAATGATAGATTTAATGATCTTGAAGCAACCCTAGCTTCAACCCAGGCATCTTTATTAAATCTCGCCGACCGGACTAAGCAGGTGGAAGATGTTACATCCAATCACGAGGACCGCATTTCCAAATCGGAGGCGACCTGCACCAGGATGCAGGAAGAGAACAAAGCGCTTCACATGAAAGTGATCGATTTTGAGGCTCGCTCCAGGCGGCAGAATATTAAAATCATCGGATTGCCGGAAAAGATCGAGTGTGGACATCCGAGAGAGTTTCTGATGAAGTTTATTCCGGAACTGCTGGGAGCGGATCATTTTCCCACGCAGCTGGAGGTGGACTGGGCGCACCGGCTGGGAAGCAGGCTGCCTGGAGACGCCGCGCGGTCGTGAGCAATCATAGTACGAATTCACTATGTGAAGGAGATGATTCTACGACTGGCTCGTCAGCAGTTCCCCCTCCGTCACAAGGATAAGCCGATCTACATCTTCCCTGATTACCCGGCGGAGGTGATGAAGCAGCGGCAGGCATTTGACAGCGTGAAGAAGCGGCTGCAGGATGCGGCTGCAGGATGCGGTGTCCTGTACCCCGCGTGCATGCGTGTCACCATCGGCTCTACAGATAAACGTTCTCCTCTCCGCAGGATGCAGAGGTCTTTGCAGAAACTTTACAGAGTAACTGAACGGTTGGAAGTTAAAACAATGTGGTAGGTGCTTTTTGCCTATGGAGACTGGATTTTTTTTTTATAACAGCTGATGTTTGTATGATAATTTAAGTTTGTTAAATTTGAGTGGTTAAGGAGCCTTTTTTCTTTTTTCTAGTTGGTTCAGTATATACATGGCCCATACGGCCCGGCTTCCTCTATCTGGTTATGTGGGGCTTTTATTCTCGCTTTATTTGGGAAAGTAGGATGGGGGGTGGGGGTAACTTTTTGTTGGTTTTTGTTTAAAATTTATTTTAATGTGTTTCAATATACTGTCAGGCTAACATATGAGTGCACTGAAGTCATTCTGTTAAAAAAGTATTGTGTCTCATAACACATCATTAAAAGGCAGTGGCATAACTTTTACCAGTTGGAATGTTAAGGGTCTGGGGAATGTCCTAAAAAGAGCTAAAGTATTTTCCCACTTAAAGAGCTTATCAGCGGACATTATATACCTTCAAGAAACACACATAAGACCAGGCAGGGAGGGGTTACTGAGATGCAGTTGGACAAATCATATTTTTCAGTCCACCTTTTCGGGTAAGGCCCGAGGAGTAGCAATTCTGATTCGTAGAACAATTCCATTTAAACACATCTCTACTGTGACTGACCCAAATGGTAGATTTATATTGGTAACAGGCTATTTATATTCCTCTCATGTCACGTTTCTTAATGTATATGGTCCTAATTATGATGACCCAGGTTTTTTTAGAAAAATATTTAATTTAGTTCCTGACCTAGCTAATACACATTTAATTTTAGGAGGGGACTTCAGCTGTGTGCCTGATACCTTCTTGGATAGATCAGCCCAAACAAAACAGCCACCCTCCGCCTCCTCTGCGGTTTTGAACACCCTCACCGTGACCTCAAAAAATTTGGTTGATATTTGGAGATTGCAACATCCGGTGGAGAGGAATTATTCTTTTTTTTTTCAAATATGCATAAATCCTATTCAAGAATAGATTATTTTTTACTTGATTCTAAATTAATATCTAATGTAATATCTTCCAAATATCATACGCTCTTAATCTCAGACCACTCTCCAGTTTCAGTGACTCTTGACCTTACCCATAAAAAACAAGAATATTTCTGGCGCTTTCACCAATCCTTGCTTTCGGAGGAGACATTCTGTAAATTTATAGATAAAAAAATTGGGGACTGGGGACTCCCTTGTTCTACTGGGGGACTTCAACGCTCACGTGGGCAATGACAGTGAGACCTGGAGGGGTGTGGTTGGGAGGAACGGCCCCCCTGATCTGAACCAGAGTGGTGTTCTGTTATTGGACTTCTGTGCTCGTCATGGATTGTCCATAACGAACACCATGTTCAGGCATAAGGGTGTACATATGTGCTCTTGGCACCAGGACACCCTAGGTCGCAGTTCGATGATCGACTTTGTTGTCGTCTCATCTGATCTGCGGCCGCATGTCTTGGACACTCGGGTGAAGAGAGGGGCGGAGCTGTCAACTGACCACTACCTGGTGGTGAGTTGGCTCCGATGGTGGGGGAGGATGCCGGTCAGACCTGGCAGACCCAAACGTATTGTGAGGGTCTGCTGGGAACGTCTGGCAGAGTCTCCCGTAAGACGGAGCTTTAACTCCCACCTCCGGGAGAGCTTTGAACACGTTCCAAGGGAGGCGGGGGACATGGAGTCCGAGTGGGCCGTGTTCCGCGCCTCTATTGTCGAGGCAGCTTATCGGAGCTGTGGCCGCAAGGTTGTTGGTGCCTGTCGTGGTGGCAACCCTCGAACCCGGTGGTGGACACCGGCAGTGAGGGATGCTGTCAGGCTGAAGAAGGAGTCCTATTGGGCCTTTTTGGCTTGTGGGACCCCGGAAGCAGCTGATAGGTACCGGCAGTCCAAGCGGCATGCGGCTCGGGTGGTTGCTGAGGCAAAAACTCGGGCGTGGGAGGAGTTCGGAGAGGCCATGGAGAATGACTTCCGTACGGCTTCGAGGCGATTCTGGTCCACCATCCGGCGTCTCAGGGGGGGAAAGAGGTACGAGACCAACACCATTTATGGTGGAGGTGGCGTGCTGCTGACCTCAACTCGGGATGTTGTGAGTCGGTGGGCGGAATACTTCGAAGACCTCCTCAATCCTACTGGCACGTCTTCCACTGAGGAAGCAGAGCCTGGGGACTTTGGGTCGGGTTCTCCGATCTCTGGTGCTGAGGTCGCCGAGGTGGTTAAAAAGCTCCGCGGTGGCAAGGCTCCGGGGGTGGATGAGATTCGCCCGGAGTTCCTTAGGGCTCTGGATGTTGTAGGGTTGTGTTGGCTTACGCGACTCTGCAATATCGCGTGGACATCGGGGGCAGTTCCCTTGGATTGGCAGACTGGGGTGGTGGTTCCCCTATTCAAAAAGGGGGACCGTAGGGTGTGTTCCAACTATAGGGGGATCACACTCTTAAGCCTCCCTGGTAAGGTCTATTCAGGGGTTCTGGAGAGGAGGGTCCGTCGGATAGTCGAACCTCGGATTCAGGAGGAGCAGTGTGGTTTTCGTCCTGGTCGTGGAACACTGGACCAGCTCTACACCCTCAACAGGGTCCTGGAGGGTGCGTGGGAGTTTGCCCAACCAGTTTACATGTGCTTTGTGGACTTGGAGAAGGCATTCGACCGCGTCCCTCGGGGGGTTCTGTGGGGGGTACTCCGGGAGTATGGGGTACCAGGCCCTTTGATAAGGGCTGTTAGGTCCCTGTACGACCGGTGTCAGAGCTTGGTCCGCATTGCCGGCAGTAAGTCAGGCTCGTTTCCGGTGAGAGTTGGACTCCGCCAAGGTTGCCCTTTGTCACCGATTCTGTTCATAACTTTTATGGACAGAATTTCTAGGCGCAGCCAAGGTGTTGAGAGGATCCGTTTTGGTGACCTTAGAATCGCTTCTCTGTTTTTTGCAGATGATGTGGTCCTACTGGCTTCATCAGTTCGTGATTTACAACTTTCACTGGAGCGGTTTGCAGCCGAGTGTGATGCGGCCGGGATGAGGATCAGTTCCTCCAAATCCGAGGCCATGGTCTTGAGCCGGAAAAGGGTAGCATGCCCTCTCCGGGTCGGGGAGGAGGTCCTGCCCCAAGTGGAGGAGTTTAAGTATCTCGGGATCTTGTTCACGAATGAGGGAAAACTGGAGCGTGAGATCGATAGGCGGATAGGTGCAGCGTCCGCAGTGAAGCGGGCGCTGTACCGGTCTGTCGTGGTGAAGAGAGAGCTGAGTCAAAAGGCAAAGCTCTCAATTTACCGATTGTTGTGTATTCAGTCTGCATTACACCGCTAGAGGGCGCTGTAACCTAGTGCATAGAATTGCTTAGAAGAAGAGTTGAAGTAAAGCATGGTTCTGTGAAGTTCATGCCTGCGTCCTGCTGCATTATTACCTCGTGATATCAATACACCACAAATTGGCGACGAGGATGGCGAATGTTGTGCCTCTTCCTGCATTGTTTCTACCATCCGCCGGACAACCTGCAATTCCGTTCGACATGTGGATGAGGATGTTTGAAAACTACCTGCTTGCTATTCACGCAGAAGGGGACGACTGGCCCGACACGAGAACACGTGCACTACTCCTACACTGCCTGGGCACGGAAGGACAACGTGTATTTTATACACTTACAAACACAGGTACCACTTATGATTCAGCTGTGGCTGCACTGCGAGCGCATTTTACCCCAGCAATAAACGTTGTGGTGGAGCGGCACAAGTTTAGACAAAGAACGCAGAGACCGCATGAGACTGTTGCTGAATACGTGGGCGCGCTGCGCGAGCTGGCTGCCACGTGCGACTTTGCTAGAAACGCAGATGAAATGATAAGAGATCAACTCATAGAGCATGCAAGTTCACCAAGAATACGTGAGAAGCTGTTACTGCAGACAGATGGAAACCTCACACTGGATGCAGCAATAAAAAATTGCATGTCAAGTGGAAGCTGCAATTGTGCACGCGCAAAGCCTCATGTCTGACTCACATGCACAGAGCGTCATGTCTGAGTCACAAGCAGCTGTACAAGTGGTGAAAGTAAAGCCAAAGCAACAATTCAGACCTAAAATGAGGAGTTATAATTCTACTGATCCTGCAGCAACACAGAGACAGAACCGAAGTTGTTTTAGATGTGGCTCATCTACACATCTTGCTGATTCTCCAGACTGTCCAGCACGTACAGTGAGTTGCAAAATCTGCAATAAGACAGGTCATTTTGCTCGTGTGTGCAAATCCAATAAACCTACAGCTAAGGTAGGAGAAGTTGTTGTTCTTGAAATGAATACAGTGAAGATGCTAAATGAACAAACAGATGACAAGATTAAATGTGCTGTGACCATAAATACAAAGTCAACTTCCTGCCATGTGACACTAGTGGTGGACACAGGATCTGCAGTGTCTATTATTCCTGAACATTTCTACAGAAAATACTTCAGTGATGTGCTGCTGACTAACCCGCCTTCAAAGTTAGTGACTTATACAAAACTTGAAGTTCCTGTAATTGGATGCCTACCAGCTAATGTTCAGCATGAAAACACAAAAGTGCCAGCTAAGTTTTATGTGGTGAAAACAGGAACAGCTTTTGTTACTCCTCTCGAGTTCAGTTATGGATCAACGTTGTTCTTGGGTTTTAACAGACATTTATTGTAGACAACTTAACTTAATGCCCCATAAATGCCGTCAGAACTAAAAAGAAACACAGACCTAAATTAGTTCACGGCAAATAGAGATTTACAGAAATAAAAGACAAATACTGTAAAAGACACAAATAAAACAATAAATCGTACCTCATTGGCCACATTAACTCCAGAGGAATAAAGACAATTTTCTACAGCTTCTTCTTACAAAAAGAAACGTAAAATACCCCTTTGTCTTCAGGGGGAAACTTCTTGTAGTCTTGTCTTCTGCAGTAACGGTTCTCTAACGGTTTCCATGGCAACTGTGTCAATCAATCTTACGCCAAGGGAAACAACGTGGCATGCGGAACAAAAGATACGTTCCCCCATACATTTCAATGCATTTTAACACAAAAAATGAACCTTAACAACATAAATTACTGAAAGTTGTTACTTATCTATTATTTAATGTTTTATATTAAACACTAATATTTATTGCTCTCTTTAACTGAATATTGAATAATGCATAAAATGAGATCTGCCCTTGATGGCAGCTACACTCCCACCAAATCACTTGTGATTTCTATTATAAACTCTATTATGAACTTGTGAGTGGGTCTATTCTGCCTCTAGCAGTGTAACTGTCTTATGAATAGGCCTGTCCAAATGTACTTGTTTGAGTCTCTTTCCATGACAATCTAATACAGAGTCACTGATCAACTGCTGCACCTTGCGAACACATCCATCTTCACTTGGATACACCGCTGTGACCTTAGCGAGTTTCCACTTGTTTCTAGGCTCTGTGTCATCTTGCACAATCACTGTGTCATTGACTTTAGCATTTCTCCTTGTTCTTTGCCATTTAGTTTTTGCTGTAGTCTCACGTCTGAATTTCCTGCATTTCACACAGTTGTAGATATAGGAGCCTACTGCTCGACTACATCCAAGTATCCAAATGCTGTTTGCTCTTAGCTCATTCATTGTCATGCCCCGACCTTGATGTTTCACTCGCTGATGATAGTGATCGATCAGCAACCTTGTGACATGGCTGGTCTTTGGTAAAATAGCTGGATACTTGACGTGTGGATGTAACGTAGCTTGCTCTAATCTACCTCCCACTCGGAGGACTCCTTTGTGGTCCAGGAAGGGATTGAGTCGATAGAGTCTGTTTATCTTGTCTTCAGTTAACTCTTTTCGGGACTGAAGTTCCTTGATTTCTTTGGAGAAGGCTGACCCTTGTACCATGGTTATGATTCTAAGTTCAGCTTCTTGTCTTTCTTCAAGACTTGTGGCTTCATGGGTTTTTCTTTGCTTCTTCTTAAACTCTCTTCCAAATCTGATAAGTCTTGCAATAGCCTTGACTAGTTTTGACCAGCTGGAGAATTTCACAAAACGTTCTGCCAGAGAATCCACCCTTGACGACGTGTGGTGTACAACTACTTTGCGTACTTCTGGGTCCTCTGATTGAAGTTCTCCCACCTTAGCCTCTTTATTGGGAAGCTCTTCTTGCCAGAGAAAACTTGTTGAAGTGAAGCGTAAATCCTCTTGAGAGAGGTGAGAATCTTCTACTTTCTTTTCAGTGAAATCAGCCTCAAGCACTTTGATCACATCTGATGGTGTGACAACTTCTTTGACTTGGGTGCGACAAACGTAGTGCACTTCTTTCAACAACTGATCAGATGGTGGACTGAGTGTCACTTCTTTGACAATGCTCCTGTGACTACATCCAATAATGTCTCCATAGTTCACACAAGGATCAACACCTCCAACTATTGTCCAGCCGAGATCTGTCTTTTGGCCAAAAGGCTCATTGTCTTTTCCTGACACAACTGCTCTAGGTACCAGTGCTTGTGAACAGTTATAACCTATCAGCAAACCAACATCGCATTCAATCAGAGGTGCTATTTCATCAGCGAGGTGCTCCAAATGTGGCCATGCTCTCGCTGTCTTGGGTGTTGGAATATGGTTTAAATTGGCAGGGATGAACTCTCTTGTGTATGTAGTAGGAAGGGAGATTTTCTTTGATGAGTAGAAACCTCTGATTTGTAGCCCTGAGATCCTTTGACTTGGAACAACTTCCTCTTTGGATGACAATGTAGAGAGCTTTAACTGTACATCTCTCTTTTCTGTATCCAGAACGTCTGCCTTTTCTTGCAAAACAAATGTAGTGTCGCTCTGAGTGTCCAGAAGGGCGTATACTAGCATTTCTTGTTCTGGGTTGCTTACTGTGGATAACCAAACTGGAATCACTGTAGATGTGAGATCACTCTTGTCACCTTGGATCACACGGTTTGAGATTGCCTCACTTAAAGTTTCTTTACTTTGTTCTTTGGTTTGTTTGGTTTCCCTGGCTTCTTTCATCCCTTTAATTTCTCTTTGTTCTTTATCTCTGTCCTTATTTCTTTTGAATTCTTTGTCTCGTTCTTCATGTAGGCACGTTGGGTGTTTTCCCTTGCAGGTGTTACAGATATTCCTTCTTTCACATTTCTTGGACAGGTGTCCAAAGCTGAGACATCCAAAACACAGTCTTTTTAGCTTCACAAACTCCACTCTTTCAACTAGCGTATTTTCCATAAACTTTCGACATGTGTGAATGTTGTGATTTAATTTTTCACAGAATACACATTTGTTTGTTTCTGTTTTCTCTTCTGAGCTGCTTGCAAACACCTTTGCTCCAACACTTTGAGCCTTTAAGGGTTTCAGCTTCTCTGAGTCATTTGCTTTAAGTGCATGTAGTGATGTCACTGGGTTGCACGCTATCTTGGCCTCTCTTGTGATAAAGTCAACAAAGTTGCTAAATGTTGGAAATGAACCATACTCCTCTTCAATCTGAATGACTTTTCTATTCCATCTTGCTGTAAGCCAATCAGGAAGCTTGCTGAGCATTCTCTGGTTCTCACTACAGTCATTTAGAACTTCAAGACTTGTTATCTGAGACATTGCTGCTTCACAGCTCCTGAGAAAGTCTGAGAACTCTCTTAGTTCAGTACTGTCCCTTGGTCCAATTTTCGGCCATGATGAAAGCTTATCTCTGAAGGCTTTGGCGATCATAAATGAACTTCCATATCTTTCCTCCAGAGTGTTCCAAGCTGTGTGGTATGCCAAATCTGTTTCCAGCAGGAAGTAACCTTCGATAGCCTTTCTTGCGGGACCACCAACATACTTTCGAAGATAGTAAATCTTTTCACTTACTGGGATGTTCTTTCTTTCAATAAGCATTTGAAAAGAAATTTTCCAGTCCTTGTACTTGATAGGATCACCACTGAAAACAGCGGGTTCTGGAACTGGTAGACGGCTAAGGTTAATGGACTCTGCTAAAACCTTAGCTAGTACAGTTATTCCATCTTCTTGTGTGGCATAACTAGGTTGCTGACTTGAGGTGACTTGTGACCTAATAAATGGTTGTGCACTTGGATTGAGGTTTGAAGATGCAAGCTTTGGTTCAGGCGGGCTTATTGGATTTGATGTGATCCTTCTTGGGTTGCTCGTATCATGCAGAAGCCCTGATATTTCATCATCTGAGTTGCATTCTTGCTCATACA